>CAEGAG010100016.1:0-68720 GCA_903067065.1 Brachyrhaphis terrabensis
TTTGAGAGAGACATTTAAACAGCATTTCAACAGCATTTAGCTGTTGCAAATCTGCAACATCTGCCTGGAGAGGGTTAATTACCTAAAATCAACACCTCAAAGTGTTTCACATGACATAGCAGGATACTAAGAAAGCAAACAAACATTCTTGAACATAAGCAAGCCTGAAGAAGAAATGATACTGTAACAGAAATCAAATAATGTTTAGAAGCAACTCACGTTGCTTCTAAAGGTGAGTCTAGAAGCAAATGAATATCTGGGTGTTGTTTTATTTGTATATATATATATTTTTTGTGGACTCCATAATGTGATTTTTTTTTATATTCAGTTGAGGACATACTTGGATTATTAATCCCACTACTGAACCAGGAGGTTTACCTGTGAATCGCCTTTGCACCAAATATGGAACTACCTTTCATCTCCATGGTCAAACATGGTTGGGGCAACATAATGCTGAAAGAATACATCTCTTAAGCAAGGACACTAAAACTGATCAGAGTTTATTAAAAGATGAATGGAGCTACAGACAGGGTAATAAAGGAAGAAAATTTGTTGGAGGCTGTCATGAAGCACATGTAAACATTCTGCCTAAGCATCTTTACAGGCAGGGAGTGAGGATAGTCCAACTGGATAGTTGTATGTTTTTCTGCGTCTTGGTCCTATTGTACAAAAATAGTACAAAAACATATAAAAAGTCAGCAAATTTAGCTTAGTGAAATTGATTTCTAATACAATGCATAATAATTTGAAATTCTATCACTTTGACGAATCTGCTCCACTGCAGAAGACAGGTGGTTTTCAGGTGACAACAGATGTCTGCTTAGTGCATAATTCATGATCTGATACAGGAGCAGAGAGGATAAATAACTTATCCATCCACTTTTACCAAGTCTGGGAACTAAGCCAGCATTATGTGCTGCTATAAGCCTATTTTCTGAGGCAAAAGTAGCATTTTTAAATCGAGACTTTTAATGTCTGAGAAAAAGATGTGAGATTTAGTGTGTGTGCTGTGAAAAGAGGACGGAAAATGCAGAGTGAGCGGCATGAATTTATAGTCTCAATAATATGTAACCTTGAACGCTCTCTAGTCATAGTAAATTTCCACGACAGGAATGTGTGATGCGGGGGAGCGACCTGTGACCGGGCTTTCTCATCTCACAGTCACTTTTAACACAACTATCTCACCGTCCAAAAACTGACTTGAAGAAATCGAAGAAAATTTGTCTTCGGTTGACAATTGTGAAATAAACTGAATGAAATGTGAGCAGGAAAAGTGATAAAAGTCTGACTTTTGCTGATATTTTATATTTTACTAGTTTGATTAAAGACGTACCTTTTTTTCTCCCTCCTTTGAGTTCACCTCTCGTTTTTTCTCTCTTTCGGCTCGCCGTGCTCCGTTGCGCTCCCGGTCTCCGCCGCCGAACAGTTTCTTGGCCCACTCGTCTTTTTGAGCAGCCAGCCGGTGGCTGTGGAGGTGTGCAGGAGGGGGGGGAGGAGGAGGAGGTGGAGGAGAGGGAGAATGACTGACACCAGGTGGATGCATACGGTCCCCTGGGGCCAGCGGGGCCCGGTAGCGGTCGGCGGGGATCTTATTCATGGGTGGGGGCAGGGTGCTGCAGTTGGCTGATGACCATCCGTCGGTGGACTCGGCGTACGACTCCTGATCGCTGCTCAGACCCTGGAAGTGGCTGTGGTGGTGCTGGTGCTGCTGACGCCAGTCTCTCAGCACATGGACTGGCAGCCACCTCTGAGACTCTACTCCTACTCCTCCTCCTCTCCTGTCTCCTCCCCCCATAGCTCCACCCAGCTTCCTCGCCGGGTAGTGATGCACATTGAGTCCTTGTGAGAGTCTGCTTGGCAGGTCAGGGTGAGCCAGGGGGAGAGGGTGAGGGAGGTCGGCGAGGTGCGGGTCGTGGAGGTAGTGACCGTTTCTCAGCATGGGAGGAGGAGGGGGAGGCGGAGGGGGGTGGGAGGCAGCAGCTCCGAGGATGGGGCTCCAGGCCTGCTGAGAGGAGGGCGGGCTGTCCCACTGGCGGGCCCCGGACATGTGGTTGTGACTGGGAGGGCCCCCGAGATCCACCAAAAGGACTCGGTTGCTCTTCTCCTCGGGTAAAAAGTTGCCGATTCCACTATCGCTGTTGCTGCTGGTGCTGTGGTTCTGTTGGGCGTCGTTGTCTGGATCGTGGAAGGCGCGGGCCCGGACACCCTCGATGTTATCCCCCATGTCTCGGTAGAGGACAGAAACAAACTGGAGTAGAGGCTGAGAACTGGGGGGGAACTCCAGGCAGCCTCCTGTATCTGGGTCGGGGGTGCACTCAAAGCCAAACCTCCTTGCCACCCCTAAATGGACCTGTCCATACAACAGACACAATGCTCAGTACTTACACTTACAGGCACTGGTTATTAACATCCCAGAAAACATCTCAAGCTTCATGGATTTTTGGGCATTGGGACATTTATGTAATCTTTATTTTATAGATTACATAAATATTTTATAGGTTTGCTTAAGTACCAATATCTCTTTCACATTAAAAGAGATATCATCTGACAGATGAAATGAATGTAATGGAAGGATGATTTTAAAAAAATAATAAAATGCACAAATAAAAATAAAGTATTGGAGTCATGACTTTGTAGCAAGGAGAAAGCATTTGTTAAAAGTCACATGACCACAAGCCATTTAAGGAGCCAGCAAATGAGGAAAAAGGTGCTCAGACTCAGTTCAGATGAGTCCAAAATTGAACTTCTTGGCATGAGGAACTTTATGTGGAACGGACAACACTAAGACATAACCGAGAGTGAAACGCCTGACTAACGCCTGACCCCAAGCCCTACTTGGGTTGCTACCCAATGACGTGACACCAGAAAAGCGTAAGAAAATGGATGGATGGTCTTTAAAGACATTTTTACACTGATATGACTTAAAAATTCGAAATTTAGTAGCATTTCTTTAGTTTAAAATGTACAAATATTGTACATGGTCAAAAATGCTTCAGTATCTCTGAATTACCTGGTGATGACATAGTTCTGGATCCACGATGAACACGTGACATGAAGTCCTTAAACTTCCTTCGTCGTCTCGCCCGTTGCTGAAGTGGCGATCATCTTGGTCGTCCGTGGCTTGCATGGTTACCAATCCGAAGAATCGGCGATCATCAGGACAACAGGCGCTGAAGGCGAGTTTTTCTGCAGGGTAGGTGGCCAAGACCTGACCTCTGTCGCTGCACAGGAGTACGCTGTCATGCATGACCTGTTAGGGTGTAATGTATTCATTTTACTGCCGTGTAAACAAATGAAGTTCACACATTTACAAAGCGTAGTTAAAAAACACCATGTTTCAGTTAACTATTTAGTTTTTATATACAAACAGAAATAATTGTGTGATTCACCTCACCCCTTTAAAGGTAACGGGTAAATGAATTTTTATAGAACTAAAATTATTTCACTCATGTAAATTAATTTAGGCTTTAATGAGCCATTTCTTTTCCAGGCAGGAAAAGCATTTAAAAATTAGAAAAGGGTTTGAATTTTTTTGAGCATTTCTTTCTTGTTATCAACAACTATTATCACATTCATCGTCCTACAGGAGGGTAATACTGTGTGCAGGTCCATGGAGGCATCTGCAGACCAATGCAGCTGCCTGAATGACTTGCTTACCTGTGGACGGTGATGCTGATTAACCAGCATATTCTAATGTATGATAGGTTGGAGCTTTGAGTCTTT
Organism: Brachyrhaphis terrabensis; assembly: GCA_903067065.1. NCBI lineage: Eukaryota > Metazoa > Chordata > Actinopteri > Cyprinodontiformes > Poeciliidae > Brachyrhaphis > Brachyrhaphis terrabensis. Next base: position 3,724 of record CAEGAG010100016.1, read on the forward strand.
TTTTTTTTTTTTGACTGTTTCAGAACATTTTAATCTATCTTTTTCCATCGCAGCTAACTGTTCATTCCCAAACCTTCATCAGAACTAATTTTGGAATAGATAAAACATAACTGGTCTTTTCCAACAAACCTGCACCTAATTGGAAATGTGTGGACTGTGCTTACAAGCCGAGTGGGATTCAGGGAAGTTATATTTGACCACTCAGTAGAGTGGCCAAATATATTTGGTTTCTCTGCAACCTGCTAAGGGACATTAATCTAATTGCTAATGAGAATATATGTCTGTATTGGAGCCCGTATGTACAATTTCAAGCTGGTTTTGAATAGAGAAAGTCTACAGCAAAGTCAAATGTATAAATACAACTCTTTTTTTTAAGTACTTGAGGTTTTATGCAACAACAAGTGGAAAAAAAATATTAAAAATTTATCTAAGGCAGATAACTAGAAGAGTCAAGTCCACCTTCATGAGGACCAATGAATGAATCTTCTGCTCGGCCCTGAGGCGCCTCATGCTCCCTCTGATGGCTTGCAGACTGTCATTCTCCAGGTTGGTTCCTGTTGAGGCGAGCTCGATGGAGCCGAGATACCCAACAATCATCCCCACGTTAAGGATTCCCTCGCTGGGCTCAAGACCAAAGTCAGCACCTTCTCCAACATCCATATCTTGCTCTTCATGGTGGTGAATGTGGAGGTGACGGAAGTCGGACTCCAGGAAGACAGAGTCATCATTCAGCACCTGGGCCATCTCCTCCTCAGAGAGCAGGTTGGGGTTGCTCTGGGTACAGGAGGCATTGCGGTACGGGTTGAACTCTGGATCGGACATCTGATGCGGCTTTGAGGACGAGCTCACCCCTGGCCTGTCCTTGTCTGAGCTGCTGGAGGAGTGGCTGGAATTTTCAAAGATCATGTTGAAGATTCCTCCAGATTGCAACTCGGCCACCACCTTCTCTGCTCTGTTGATGCCAAGCTGCTTGGAATCCAGTTTGGGCTTGTACCAGCCTCCTTTTGTTCCACAGCCTGACCGGCCATTATTGTTGCCCACACCATTATTGTAAAAAACATCCAGCTCGTCATCACTGGAGCAGGAATCCAGGTAGGCCGCCGTCATCGCGTTACTGCTGTGATGGCGACTACCGGCGGCCCGTTGAGGGTGGCGCCGGTGGCGCTCGCCCTCAGCAATGACCAGCTTTAAAATACCAGAGCAACGTCCAATCAGTTTGACGACATCTTCGTGTGATGCCTTGGAGACATTTATGTCATTGACAGAGAGGATGCAGTCTCCTGAGCGCAGCCCCACGTAGTCTGCGGGACTTCCTTTAAGGATGCAGCTGAGGACACAAGGACTTTGGCCTGTCAGCGTGAAGCCATACCCTGTTCTTCCTCTCGCAACCTCCACAGCCTGAATGCGGCCATACTGGACGGTGGAGGCGAGTTGGGGAGGCTGAGGGAATGTCAGCCCACTTCCAACACAGGGGCGTCTCTTGGACGACGAATCCACCTGCCTGGACATTGTGCCAGGAAACCTTCTCTTTTCCATTGATCGGATGGGTTTCAATTGGTCATTTCACATCCTTGGTTTGAGAGACATGTTCAATGTCTTAACAGCTGGGCTGCTTTGAAAAGATGAGCAGCAGCTCAGAATGCAGCACATGGGTGAGAAGCAGGGCTCAAGCTTTAACGCAGCTTTGTGAGTGGTCCCACCATGGTGTCAGTCCTTCCTCCTGGCTAAAGACACCTGAGGCAGAGAAGGAGAAGAAAGAATTCAGTCATGAGATTATTTTAAGTATTTTATAATATAAGGCTTTCTGTGTGCATCTCAAAAAATATGATGTATTTCATAAAAATTTTATATATTTCTTGATATGATCTTTTGCTATTTTTAAATATTATGCCTATGTAAGTATATATACATACACTGAGAAACTGTTTTCATCAGATGTAAGCCATAATTAAATAACCGAGTTCTGTAACGACTTCGGGCTACTTTTTTGAATTCTTGTTGTTTAGTTTATGTTAGACAGCTCGAGTACGTAAATTATAGTCGTACAGACATTACAGTTGACTTCATTAGCTAAGCACTCAAGTAGAATAAACCATAGGTGTAAATGGCTACAGGCGAGATGAATTGTTATCGTGACTTCACTCTCACGGCTGTACGTTTTAAATTCTTTCGCATTAGTTTAAAAAAAGAAAGTTTCCTCCTTTCCGTTTAGTTGCCTGCAGTTAAACCGTGGCCGTACACCCACCCGTGCTGGAGCTTGAGATCCCGCCTCTTTTTGTTCCACATCTTTGGAATGTCGGTTTGTTACCGCGGCAACGGATGTGTACACAGACCCGTCCTGCTCTGTCATTGGCTGCCCTGGCTGTCTTTCAACGGGCTGCGCTGATTAAACTGTCCAAGAAGTTAGCCTGAGAAATCACAAGTTAAAACTTCTAACGGTAACGGATTCCACAGGTGTCAAAACCCTGCGAGCCTCACTCTGTCAGTATATCACGTCTTTATTTAGAAAGCAGAGTGGGGGTAAATTTACTTTACAATAACGTAAACAGCTGGGGTTATAAAAAAAAAAAAAATCGTCTGAGTTGGGATGGCCAAGTTAAAGAGGTGGATGCAGTTTTTTTTTTCTTCTTCTTCTTCTTCCTCCCTTAATGTTCTGACAAATATATTTGCACCAGCGGGTTCACTCATGCGTAGATTTAAAACAAGACTTACGTGTCTGTGTCCAGCGGTCATGCTGCTCAGAGACATCCCGTAGTTCTGTCGCTAAGGTTTGTTAGGTAAACTCTGAGGCGATGGGTAAACAAAAGAAAAAGACTACACCATCTGGCGAAGTAGCCTCACAAGAGGAGGAGGAGGAGGAGGAGAAGGTCTGGGAGGAGGAGGTGTGTTCAGAGTGGGCAGCAAGGAAAAGGGCGTGCAGACGTGGTGGGACCCCCGACTCAGACTAAAGCAAGGACATTAGCAGAATGACTTTCAGTTTACTAGTTTTATGCAGGCCAGATCTGGACTTTAGTAACATTTTCTCACCGTAAGAAATGTTGCACAATAGACTTTCTGAATCAAACTGAACCATTTGCCAATTATTTTAGTGTTTTATTTTGATTAGTTCAAGCATGTTAAATAGTGCTTATTAGACACTAATAGTACCTACTAGGACCCAACCAACTATTCAGTTCATATACTTTGTAGTACATTGGCTTCTCAGTAGACTAGCAATTTTGTTGCAAAAATCTTTAACAGAAATAATATTGAAATATCCCCCTCTATAATTAATGTATATTTTTAAAAACATTCCTTTTTTTAATTTATTTACTTGCATATATATATATATATATATATAAGTGTTTGTAAAAGTGAACAGCTCTAGTTGCGCAATCTGGGTCAGATTTTTTGTCAATGTCCATTTATAGCCTGGCTCAGTTCTTGATACAAGATTGAGTCTTAAAAGGTTGCAATATTAACCTCAACAAGCTGCACTTTGGTGTTAGATTTTTGACACAAATGCCTTTTCTGCTAAGTTCACTGATAACATGACCCACTGGCAACATTTATACATGAGAGCATCTCTTGCTTCCATCATGTCAAGAGACTCATGGACCATATGGCAACTTCCTGGTAATCCTGCTAATACCTTTTAATCAAACCACCCATTTTAATGGGTGCTGTAAAACAGGAGTACGGTTCCATACTTTTTCTTCGGATGAGTAGCAGGAAAATGTGCTAAATATAAAGAAAATAAATAAGCATCACTTGATTGGACATTTGGATATTAAAGTGGGCAGTGGGCACATGTAATTTTTCTAGCGAGCTCAGCTTAGACATTTTATTCCCTCTCTAACATGAGTGAGTTTGTTCTCTCCAGTAAGCTTGAAAAGCAAGTCTCGCTGTTATAACTGTGATAAAAATTTATGACCAATCACACATTATATATTTTATTTCTACATACAATGCAGAAATAAATACTGTTTTTAGTAGTTTCCCTAGGAACTGAAAGAAATTTATAAGTATAAGATGTGAATTATGTATTTAATGACCAAGAGAAAGCTTAATTGGGAGACATCGAGTCACGGTTTCTACAAACTCCACAAATGCTATGCTAAGCACTGATTTCAATCCAAAAAAATAAAAATAACAAGGTATGAGGGTGTGTGTGTGTGTCAATTGATGGGCCAAAATTTCTGCAATCTGTTGATAAGTTTGTGGAAGGAGAAACAAAAATGTTCGACCCAAGTCTTACAGATTAAAGGAGCAGTATTATGTACATTCCAAGCATATGCCGCCATTATATAGCACAATCAACTATGCTAAATGCTATATATATCAAATATGGCTTAAAAAAATTTTTACTTTGTAATCTAACACCTGAAATTGAAGTTCTGTCTCTTTAAAAACTCCTCTTTCTGAAACTTTGCCTTCAAGAAGTCATCACAACATGGCTCCTCTATTAACTAACAATGATTTTACCAGCGTTTCACTGAGAAGTCACTCGTACAATGACCTCCACTTGGTGTTTGCTAATTGCTGCTGGCTAGTCTGAAGTAGCTGAGTGGGGGAGTTGCGGACGCTTGGAAGTAGGAAACTGCAGCTCAAAAAAGGAGCTGTACTTCAAAGGCGGCACTAGGTCCACTCAGGCGTTTTGCACAGTTGAATGGTTGCCACGGGAGATTAAAGGATTTCTCAAACATGCATGAAATAATCAATCAAGGGAACACTCCAGGTACATTTTTGATTAGTACATTATAACATGATGCAAAGCTCAAGAAAAATAATTTTACATAACACTGCCCCTTTAAAACAATTCTTCCAAAAACTAAGGAAATAGATGAAAGCTTCTGAATATGAAGAAAGCTACAAAATAAGACAAAAGAATAAATCTGCCTTTTGGTGTTAATCAAATAAGAATTTTGATCATCTTAACTGGCCTAAAGCAGGAAAAGTTTGGCCAGATTTTATTTCAGGCAGTGATTTAAAAATACATTATTTTTTAAAATAATTATTTCTTTTAGTCATAATAATCAAATGGAATGGACAGAAAAAGTATGACTTGGCTTTTTTTCACTTCAGAAAAAAAAGGATAAAGTTTTTCAATCAGTTCAATGGGGTAGTTCATCCACAGAGCAAAAACCAAACTGAAAAGATTTCTGGGTAATCGCATTACCCCCCTGCAGGGGTCCTTTACGCCTCTTACACAAAAGTCAGATAACAAAATACAAGCTGAATAAAAGAACATACTGACGTTTATCCTAATACTTTAATTAGAAATGAGTAGTTTTGAATAAAAATACATCATTTGCATAAACCCAGAGGCTGAAAAGGACACTGAAAACAGGACATAGACAGCTTTAATCTCCTTTAGAGAGGCCTCACATTGGAATTTACCCAACAGCTGCAGCAGACTCCTTTACTGTCTGAATACATTATTTTAACTTGACCAGAGGAAATCAGTCATAGCTGTCAAGGTTGGAAATCGCTAGGATCTTTTATTAAGTGCATAAGGGGAAAAAAAAGCACTGAACATGTACACAACTTCAAGTTTTTACCGTAAGTGTCGAGTGTGGTTGATATTGGTGTAATATTTATATCAGAGACAAAATATTTAAAGCTTGAAAAATAAAGAAAATGTGTTTATGTGGCATTGCTACACTTTTCCTTTGATTTGTCGAAGCTGCTGTCGGCCTCTAAGGTCCCCTTTGGATTGTGTTGCATCTCTTCCACTCAACTGTATCCACAAAAATACAACATTAAACACAGCAGTAACGTTAGCATGCAGTCAGTGTACAGAACATGTTGAGTCTCGTCTAAGGCAAGTGTATCTACAGAGCACAGTCACAGGCAGCTTGAAGTCTTTAATAAGCTTGTATGTTTTCTGCATTCATTGACTTTTACATTATATTTTGTGTGCTGTGTTGAGACAGTGTGGACACACATCTTTACATAGTTCTTATTTTTTTATCATGCACCATGGCTTTCAGATTACTGTACAATTGATTTTTTTATACATACCGTATAACTTTTTTTTTTTTTTTTTTTTACATATTAAGAAGGTAGCTCCATGTAAGACTGGAAACTACTTCCAGTTTAATGACTATAATAAAGTCACATCCAACATCCTGAGACTTAAAAAAGTAGAAGTAATTGGACAGGCGGAATCATTCAGATCTGCAGTTAATAAAAAAAAGTTGATAGATTTTAGTGAATTCATAAAATCATAAGAAGAAATTCTTTACACCCACCTGCAACTGGATTAAAAAAAAAAAAAGGCAAGAAAGGATTTTGGTATTTTTCTTACTGAACAGTTTGACGATGTAAATTGGGGGGATTTAAACTATTAAAATGATACAACTTTCACAAAGCCCGACCTTAAATTATGCCCGGCCTTTACCCGTTTAACCTTTTGACTCTATATGAACCATCCAGAGTAGGTATGGCATCTTGCTGAAATAAGTTACACTTTCTGCAGTAAGAAGTACGTCTCGAGTTCCCCGCTTCGATAGAGAGGGCGAGGGAGAACATGACATAATGATTAGCATTCTTACATAGAAACTAGTTATCTTTTTGCCTTCTGCATGTCTGAATAAACACAAACACACAACTTAAATATAGAATTTTTAACAACATTAAGTAGACGTCTCTGACCCTTGTCTGTCAGCCTCGTTTTTAAAGTCCCAACTAAGCACTTTTTAACAAAATTCACTGAAAAATAGATGCATTGAAACTTTAAATATAGCAAATACTTTGTCTCTATTTAACTTTACTGACATCACAATACTTAAGCAAGTCCTAAGAGCAAAGAAACAAAGCCGTATTGTATTTGATTTACATTATCTTCAGTTTGTTTTTAAAGAAAAAGGTGCTGCTGTGTGGGGAGGAATCTGCCAGAGCTTCAACCCGCGTCCTTCACATCTACTCAGGGGTTTCCTCTTCCAGAATTCAGCCTTATGTATATTTAACAGACCTAAAGTCTCATTCTTCATTTTTACGCACCCGAACGCCACTGAGCTCGCACTTGTGGGTTCAGCGGTTTACATTTTTCAAAGGTGAACGCGGGGAGAGAGAGAAATGAGGCTTAACGTAGCTCAGGTTGGATAAACATCCTGTTCTTTCCCACCACCGCAATTTATCAGGGAGCCGAACATGCAGATTCAATTACTCATCTCTCTAATTCACTTTGCCTCCTCGGCCTTCTCTCTGCGCCTGACTGTCTGCATGTCTGCCTCGGCGTGCTGCCCTTCAGAGCGATGCTTCCTGGTGGATGGACTGCAGACAGCCCAGCAGCTGGTGGTAGGGGCTCCCCGGCGATGCCACCGTCTCAAACACCGACTGAAAGGCCCTGCGGTCCAGCTCCTCGTCGATCTGGTGCCGGTAGAAATCCATGGCGACCAGGCAGAACAGATTGACGTCCACCGTCTCACTGGACCCCATCCGGCTGATCACATGTGGAAGACTGGTTAACAGAGTAGGAAGTTAAGGACGACAAATCACAACATTTGAACAGCAGAGAGTTCAGACCGAGCTGCTTAAAACAGAAATCTGAGAGACGGTTGTTTAACTCTTAATGCAGTTAGGTGGTGGCGAGTATCCCAGCAGGACATTACGCTGCTAAACTAACCTTTTCCAGAGTAATAAAATCAACAAATTACTATTACAGTCAACAATGTCTGAAAGAAGAACTCGTGTGGTTTGAGAAAATTGTTCATCTTGATATAAGATGAGCATCATGACAACAACTGTACTATCTAGTCCTTCTCAATGAAGAGAGAAACTGGATTGTTTCACGGCTGTCTGAAGCAGAGAAGCGTTAAATAATCCTTCATCAGACTCCTGCTGCACACTGTTGGCCAGCATGCTGAAATAAGAAAGAAAATTTGCTTGTGACGATTTTAAAACCACAGGAACACTACCCATCGCTCTTTGCTGCTCCTCTTCTAACTCAACGGTTTATCATCTCTTGTGACAATGTAGTGAAAATCATGCAACAATGTTTTTCAGACGACTGTGAATTTCACAGAATTTCATAAGTGAAAAAAATACAAGAACTAAGATGAAAAATACTTTCAAATACTTTAAAAGTGATTATATATAAAAAAAAAAACTATTGAATGATTCTTTAAGAAAGCTAAATGGACTGAACTTTCATAGTGCTTTTCCGGTCATTTTGACCACCTGAGGCATTTCATACGAGTCTATTTGCACACACACATACACACAGATCTGTTCACAACTTGGGGCTAAGTGTCTTACCATGGATTTTTACTCGGGTATATCAAATAACCAACAAATAATAAAAGCTTTTATATAATTGTACAAGTCAATGTTAAAAAAAAGTAACATGCTACTGGGAAGGTGTTATTTTTACTGAAGGTTCTCATACTGTGAGAACCTCCCACCTGATTAGAATGTGTAACGTTCATCAAGTTTACAGGCAACATTCACTGAATCTTGTAGATTATTTGATCAACACCAAAGAAACCAAACAGTAATCAGAGACCAGAGTCCAGTCACGATATGAAGTTCCAGAAAAAGCCTAAAAGGATGAGTTTGAATTGATTGACTGGACCCAAAATGTACTCTTCTCCTTTCATGTTTTAAGGAGCTTTGATCTCTAATGGTCAGCCAGTCTTCCTCTCCATCTGCTTAAATACAAGATGACTGATGATGTAAAAATTGATTATGAAAAATAGTCAGAATATTCCAGCAGTGGGCTGTAATAATTCCCCAGGACAAAATGGAAAAATAATCACTGTCTTATTCGTTAGCTCTACTCCACGTCATGTAAGGATACAGGGCAGAGATCCACTGGGAGGTGGAAGCAGAGACAAAGAAGCAGGACAGGCTCCACATGGCCATGGCTACCGGTGTCCTCTGAGTGAAGTTGGACAAAGACAGCAGCACCCAGTCGCGTACCATGGAAGACTGGCCCGTGGCGTGGAGCGTCTGGAAAACCTGGGCAGCGTCATAGTGGAGACAGGAAAAAACAGACGAGAGTGAAACAAGAAAATTTACCAATGGGAGGAGGAGGAGGAGTCCAACAACATTATATGATTATTTTTTTAATGTGTTAAAGAAATTGCTTTCTTTAAAGTGGATTTAAAGAAATATTAATCGTGAAAGACCCTTTGATTAATCCAGCTCTAGAAAAGAACATAATGGGTTTGATTTTATTCATATGCCTCATTGCTGACCTTGTAGACAACAGTGGCCATGAATTGTGGGTACGGCTGCTGATTGGACAGGAACTCTCCGATGACTTTGTTCATAATGTCCTGTGGAGGGAAGAAGTCATCCAGAAACTGGGGCAGAATCCTCGACACGACCCGAGCTTCGCTGGGCAAACCCTTCCTGATCCTGAAGGAACGGAAGACAAATGGACAACATATTAAAAACTAACAGGTGTTCTCTGGACACAATGTCCAAATATTGGATATTTACTTTCTACTTACTTTTATTTTAACAAATGCTGTGTATGTACTGTACAGTAATGGGAAAATTAAAAAGCTTTACCTGTCAAAGAGCACGGAGACCCTCTCCATGGCAACAATGACCGACTCGCTGTCCGGGGCCTGCGGGTCAGAGTGGGCGGGGCGGCTGGCAGGGCTGGCTTTCTCCTTGCCTGAGGAGAAACCAACATGACCCGCCGTGACGCCAACCGCCTCCGCAACAGAGTCAACCTGACCTCTAACCCCTGTCGCATCTGAACAGGACGCGAGCACCGCTGAGAGGGCGAGAGGGATGGGTGGCGCCGGTTGAAACCGGGAGGGGGAAAAGTTAGAGTGGGGCTTACAACCGTCATCACACGACTCAGAATGTTGAACAGCAAAAAACTAAAGAAAAAACTGAGTTTCTGGGAGCGTTAATATTGGAGAGTTTCAGTAAGTGCCTAGTCAGAAACTGCTTTGCTCATAAGATACCACTCAAACGTATTACTACCACTTGGTCTTTAACATTTTGTGACATAATAACCACAAATGTCAGTGTATTTTATTCAGACGTTACGTGATAGCCCTTTAAGAGTGCATTATTGAGAAGTGGATCGTAAAGGACGCATCGTTTTATTTATTCTTCCACAAATACAAACCTTAAAGTATTTCAGTTCCCCCGAATCAAAACTTTGCACCACCTGAAAAATAACAGTGGTGCAAAGTTGTATCTGGTGAGTTTTACCAGATACAGCTTAAGAAAAGTTTTATTTATTCTTCTCAAAATGGCAATAGTTAAGTCAGATTGGAGAGTAACAGTATCTGAATATCAGTTTTCTAGTCTTGGATCTATATAAAGTCCACTGGTTCTACATACGGATGTTAACAGGGACTTTCTATCTAAGGACTAAGCTCAAACACTTCCTCCACAGCTCTGCTTGTTTAGGGTTGTTGTTCTTCAAAGTGGGGATGGTATTTTCAGAGTGATTCAGTGTTATTTTTATTACCACATAATGCTTTTTGAATGTAAGCCAAATAGTTCAACTTTGTTCAGCATAATATGCTCTCCCCTCATGCCATTTCTATTAATAATGTTCTCCTTACCTGGCATGTTCAGCATACCTGGCATTTGTCAGCGTAATTTACTCACGGGTTTTTAGTTATTAAGTGAATTTGGAAGTCGATAGCTTCCATTGTTTTTTTTTTCTGGGGGTATTAAAGGAGTCTGATTACTAAAAAAGCAAAGAAATTTCAGATTTAACAGAGAAACATTAATTATTTCCTGTGTTGAACTATCACATAAAATCCCAATAAAATATACACAATTAGTGGTTTTTATGTTACAAAACGTACAAAAAAAAAAAGTCAGTGGGTATAAAAATGAATACTTTTACAAGATACCGCAAAGCACAAAGGATCTATTCAAAAATTAAGTCTGCATACGCAAAAGTGAGAACGTAATCTCATAATCTCCGAGTTTGCGTTGAGCAAAGGAGAAATATTTGTGCAATTAGCGCATATGAAAAAATAATCTATGGTTAGTAGGGGCTACTGCAGGGATTAGAGGTCAGACATACTTTAGATTTACAATTGGTGATACATGCAGGAAGCAGGAACCAAGCAGGTACGAGTATGTGATGATTACTTCTGGTTGATATTATTAAATATCTTTTATAAAGAGATAAACATACAAAGACAATGATGAAAACATGTAGAAATGGATGTTAGAAGTGGTGGCAGACTGGTTTGCTTCACAAACTGGAGCAAATTTGTGAACTAGCCAAGTACAATAAATAAATAAATCACAGGTGTTTTCTCAATATTTGCGACCCTAAAACAGCTAATGCTGGATTTATTCCCAGGCTCATAAACTTCAACATCTGTCAACTGATATAATTTGCAAAGCTTGGCTGAAAATACAGTATTATGAATATATTTTATAGTTCAACAACAGATTGAAAATAATCTCTGTTTTTAATTACCTAATAAAAAGAAATTCTCCAACAGCTGCTTCCCCATGAGTTCTTTAATCGGTAAGAACATCTGGAGCTACAAAGAGTGCGACCTCAGTGAAGCGTTTTATTCCTATGCTGGATTTCTGCTCTCTATGTTCATATGTTCAACTCATAATTAGACTGTAATGGAAAATCATGTGCGTTAGAAGCAGTGGAGGGACATGCATGCTATTAGTTGGAGTTGAAATAAGAATGAATGCAAAGAATGAAACTGGTGGCAGATGAAGTGTTCAAGTTGGCGGTCATGTCAAAGCACGGCTTACCGGTGTACATGCAGGTGAGCATGAGGCCCAGGGCGGCCATGGCTCGGTGAGGTGACGGCATGTTGACTCGATCCACGCTGAGCTTGACCAAAGCTTCTCCATCGACGCGGGACAGCTGCTCCGACAGCAGGAGGCGCTCCAGTCCGCGCAGAACGCAGTGATAGATGATGGAGGGAGTGGAGTCCTCGCTGGCTGACACCATCACACCACAGAGCTACAGAGGACAGGAGCAACAGATGATGCAAAGAGAATCCAATGCTTTGAAGTTTTTCAGCGGCGGTCAGGATTCCTGCATAATCTGCATAAACATTGAGCCGATGTGTATATCTAGCTTACCAAACTAGTTTGCTATTTGGCAAACTACTTAGGTAGTTAGTTAGCCAGCTAAGGTGTTAGCAGCTAGCCTCAGCAGTCACAAGTCACAGAACGAGATGAAGATGACTGAGTGCGACTCAAACGTTTGAACGACAGAAAAGTCAAAAAGAGAAAAAAAATGCATACAATATACAAGATAAAATAATTATGTCAAGACAAATTTTAAGACCGGTGATGAACATAAAGGCCAACTTACTTTTAAAATTAAATTTAAGACCTTACTTTTAGATACACTGATATAAGACTTTTAAAGACTTTAAGGATAAGCGGACACTCTGTCTAAAGCAAAGAACATTGAAAAAAAAAAACATGAAATGTGTATCTTTGTTCACGCTGAGGAAAATATTACTTATTCAATTTAACTTTCTTCATCTTCTATCTTACTTGTATAACTGCAGCCATAAACTCAGCTCCAACATCCAGAGGGTAGTTCTCCATCATGTAGAAGGCCACTGCACACATCACCAACACATGCTGCTGGTTATGCAGGTTCACACAGCTGCAGAACAGAGACACAAAGCAAGCAGGCAAAAATTACAGTGATGTGAGTGAAATGTTAACAGCAGCATCTTGAGGCAAAGGGAAGCACCGATTTCTTGCTTCTATTACGTTATTAAGCTGGATTAAAAATAAACTAATTGTATAATAGATCCTCTTATATTGCAGGGGGAGGAGGATTAACACAGTGACATTAAACACTTTGGCTCCCAGAGAGTCTTTCATCACGGCTTAAAGTCATCAGAGATGAACTGAGGTCAGCGTCTGTCTGTGTGTTTTAGAAGGAGAGCAACACTCACTGAGCAATGGCCTTGAGGTTTGACAGAAGGTACTCAGAGACTGTGGGGATGAGCTGTTTAGCCGTGTCATCCAGCAGGTCACACTCCAACACATAGAGCACCCCATGTAGAGCCCCCATGCGGCTGGGCAGGTGGGTGCTGCGCAGCGTCGTCTCCAGCAGGCGACACACCGGCTCGGCTATTGCTTTGTCCTGAAAATATCCAAGCAGTTATCAGAGTCAGGAAGCGGTCGGCAGCAGCTTGAACGGCCTCCAGCGGCATCCCGACCCACTCACCATGCCCAGCACGGCGGCAGCCTTACAGATGGCGGGAACCAGGTACTGATTCAGGATCTCGTCTTCGGGCGGGTGAAGCTTCTGGAGCTCCAGCAGGGTGGAGAACATCATGTCAAACTGGTTCCTCTCTGTGAACAAGTCCGACACCGCCAGCAGCTGCAGAGAAACACAACACTGATTAAAGCCTGGAGACACATTTCTCCCAGGAGATGCAGGTGCATCTTAGTACATTTAAGTGTATAGATAGAAAAAAGGAATTTAACTTGTAGCATACATCTTTATTATTTCATTTCATCATTTATTTTAACAATCAAAATTAAAATGTAATACAAAAGAAAATGCAAGTTGTTCTAGAGGAATAGGATGAAGTCTTATATTCCCTCTTACAATTAAGAATTATGCACAATACCGAACAGTCCCCTTATTTAGCAATGATCTTTTGTTTATTGTACGTTTTTCTAAATCAGAAATAAACCTTTTACTTGTATGTAAAACTATAATTCTCTGAGAAACTACATCTTGAGTTTTTATTACCTGTGAGCCTCAATCAACAAAATTTACAAAACCAAACACATCAAACACATTACTCTGTGTGTATTGAATCCAAAAGCAGCTTTGAAATATACTTCAGATTTCTTGATATCCAGATAAACGCAGACTTTTGTTTTCACCATAGAGCAAAAATGGCTGTTTAAGTTTCACCTTTAAATCAGAAACAACAGACTCTTATTTAATTTAGGTGAACAGATATTTAGCTGAGCTAATGAGAAGATATCTACTGGTGGTTTCCAGCTTACCGATCGGACCACTTCACTGATGAGGATGGTGGGCGTCCTCCTGTTGCTGGGAGAGCCTGGGATCAACCACTGGCTGTAGAGCTCCAGGAGAAACTGGGAACATGAATGAATGTCTACACCTGCACGGTGCTTCCTGAAAGCACAAAACACGGGTTTAGAGTGTGGATGGTTCTCTGGAGAAGGATGTTTTATCTACACAACAATCCCTCAAAACAGAAAAATCAATAACAGAGATAGTAAAAACTCAAACGGACCTTAAATTTATAGGCGATAAAGGTGGGGAGGTCGGCGCCGGAGTGTCTGCTTCGTCTTCTTCATCCTCACCCCATTCTTCCTCTCTAAGAGGAGTGATGTTATTACCTAACCAGACTGAATGGATGGAAACCTGGAAAGGACACGTGCCAAATAAAACCCACATTAGCAAATGATATCGTATTCCTCAGGAATTACTATTTCCTCGTCATACCTGCCCCAGTTTGTAATCCACGTTGCCCAACTCCCTCTCTGTGTTGATCTGAAGCAGCAACTTCTCATGGCTGATCAGCGTACCTGCCGAAAACAATCAGGTGAAAAAAAGTAATTGGACATTTTCCAGAGCAGAACAGGGTCAGTCCAGAAGGAGGGCTACCTGCAGAAGCAGCTGAAAGTGAGGGCACAGGGTCCCAGGCGTGGTACGGGTGGTGTGTACCGACGTTGTCCCTCTTCGACACTAGAGCCTGAATTTCTCGCTCCACTTCACCCCGAATCACAGCGAGTTTCCTTCCAAACCTGAACAGGGAGAAAACACCATCCATGAATGACCCTGTCTGATAGTTAAGACTCCCTGTGATCAGACAGATAGAAATGATTTCGCAGCTACCGTGTTTCCAGAGCTTTAAGACTTTTGTTTCGGGGCTGCTGTTCCAGACAGCTGACTGCGGGGTTGCCAGCAGTGGGCAGGGTCATGGCACTCAGCACCAGGCTGGTGATAGCCTGCACTGCTAACACGTTTAACTGGGTACGCTCCAGGTCCTCCTAGAAAACGGATGAAGAGGGAATAAAAGACAAATTCTTTCCACCTCTCATTCTTGTCATATTAAAATCATACACGTTAAGAATTCTTTAGTAAGATTTTATGTGACAAAACCAAAACAAATTACAGCCAACTGTTGGAAGGATGTGATACATGGTTTCAAATCCTCTGACAAATAAAAGTCTGAAAATGGTAGCATGCATTTGTATTTCACACCCTCGACTCCAACACCCATAGATACAATCCAGTGAATACAAATGCCTTCAGATGTAATGGTGTGTTTTAATCTCAGCTGTGAGATTAGAATACTTCTCAAGTTTCGAGCTTTATATCTTATGTCAAATGTCTTGTTTTAACAAAGATATAAAAATACAGTCCTCTGACAGATTATGACTTGTTAAAAAGGCATAAAGAAGCTCGCTGTGACTCAAATTCTTCTCACCGTTTTGTCCAGATGACATCTAAAATGTCCGTGATGAGTTGCTGTTCTACTATCTTTCCTATTAAAAGAGAAGATATTTTGCTCTTGATGAGATATAAATGTTGCTATAGGTTTTTTTAACCTTGTGAAGATGAGAAACTTCTCTCATTTTAACAAGTTTTGCACCTTTCCATAATGAGGAACTTTTACAAGATACTGCTCCTGAATTTATTTTTAAGTTTTGGCAGTTTAGTGCCTCCTTAAAAAATACACCCCATGAGAGTCGCAATAAAATTTGGCTATGTAAATTTAGGCAAATCAAACCACATCAATATAAAGCACAACTCTGTGGTCGTCATTCCCATAAAATTTGCCTGTCCATTTCCTTTCTATACATTACTGCTCAAAAAGAAAAGTTCTTGCTTCCGGCTGCATATACCTCTTGTTGAGTCTCTTCCTCCTGGTCCATTGTGATTGGTTGAGTGACCAGCACCCCCAGCAGAGTGGCCCAGGTTTCCTCAAACTGAGTCCTACTGCTCCAGCCTGAAGAAAAAGTCCAGGTTAATTACAAAATGTACATTAAAATTCATTTAAAAAACATCAAAGTAAACATTTAGTCATATCTGTACCCAATGTGTTGATGCGGTAAAGGAATTCCCTGAAGACATCCTTTTCCTGCAGGAAGTCAACAGGGATCTCAGGCAGCGTTGTGCCAAATTCTCCACCTGGTTGTGGGGACCAGCCCAGTTTCCAAACCTGAACATGAGTGCACATCGATAGAACAATATCAATTCATTTAAAACCAAAGTGCTGCACAGTATTGTTAAAAAAAACACTGATAAAACATATAAGAATACAAAACAATAAACTAAACAAAAAGGACAAGAAAATTACAACATTAGGCCTTATGTAAATGCCAAAGAATAAAAATGAGGTTTAAGGAGTTATTTGAAGTGTTCAAGACTACGGGCAGTGACAGCACATGTCCGGTCTCAAACAAAACACGCTATCCAGTTATGCATCTAAACTGCAAGACTCATTTTCTTTCTTTCAAACACCAACCAGTGGAGGTACTCTGGTGTAGCTGTTGACCAGAGGCAGGCGCGAAATACTGATGATGATGTTTCGCAACGTCGGCGTGAGGAAAACTGGAAACGCACAGTTCCTAGGGTGACCCAAGGAGAGGATGCTATGCAGTCCCTCCACCAGTTCTGCCATGATCTCACATGCTTGCCACTCGCATTGGTCTGTAACAAATAACTGTCACTCAACTGGACCAAAAGACAAAATGCACTAAAACAAAACTACGTTATTTCTGAACCACTTCGTACTGTTGAGAAGAGCGGAGTCCAGCTGGTCTTCACCGTCTTTTTCTCCTATAGACTTTTTCTTCTCTGGATGCAGCAGCCGGTCACCAGGATGAACAGCCACTGAAAAGCAAAAATATAGATGTATATATAGAGAGAGAGTATAGAAAAAAACAACAGAGTTGTACAAGATTACTTTGCAAAAATGCTCCTCACCAGCAGCAATGATGAGGTGCAGACAGTAGATGAGGGAGCAGGTGTGCGTCTTGTACTCCAAAGTGGAGAGCTTGTTCCACACACAGGGCTGCTGCAGGGCCAGGCACAGGCAGGACAGAGCCCACTGCAGGTCCACACTGAGGGGCAACTGGTCCTGAAGCAGCCGCCACACAACCACCTGCACAAACACATTCACGCGCACGAATAAAAGACAGGATTTACTGAATATTTATATACTAATTTGGGTTTCTGCAAACCAAATTTAAGACTTTTTTTGACAGTATTATGAATGGAATTTAAGACCTGCATCACGGCAGCAATGTACAAAAGAAAATCACAAATAAATCATATGGGTTGGCAACAGAAGTGATCCATTGGATGAGATGAACGTTGTCCAACCAACTATCAATAAATTTGTAATCGTGATAGACTTTAAAAAAAAAAAAAAGCTAGCTCGGTTTACCCTGGCTAAAAACTAAATAGAAAACTATACAGAAAGTACAAGATTAAATAGTCCCGCCACGACAAAATGAAAGACCTGTGATTAATGTATATAAGGCCAACTTATTTTTTTATTTTTGATTATAGGTATTTTAAGATCTTAGCTTTAGACAATTGAATTTAAGACTTATTAAGGATGCACAGACACCCTGACTGATATAAAAGATTAGATTTTTAAAAAATATAGTATCAGCAATGTCTGGTAGTGCTTCTCAAACATTACTTCAGAGTTAAATCACTCTGAAGTTTTCAAAAGGCTTTCAAACATCTATCATGTTTGTTGTTATTTTACCTCAGCCGCCATGCAGGTGAAAGAGGTGATGAGGTGCTCCTTGTCAGAGGAAATATGTAGTGATGAAGGCAGCTGATTCACACTCAACAGATACTGGGACAAAGCTCTGCAGAGGGCCAGAACCCTGGGGTAGAAACCCAGCTCATCTGAGGAATAAAGGAACATGCAAAGAAGAAACGTCAGTGGACAGTGAATGTTTTATAGTTTTTTTGACAATCAACTAAGATCCATCTTTATTATTTTCCTTATCATTACTAATATAGCACGACTACATTTTTCTCATTTAATATTATTGTAACCGTAATTATCATCTTCCAGATAAAAAATATTATATATTTCCATATGAAAAATTGTTACAATTATTTTCATAATATATTTAATGATTAGAATTTTTCTATCATTATTATTATTCGTAGTAGTATCAATGTTAATATTTTCCTTTTATAATAATTACTACTAATATTAATCATAGTTACTATATTACAGTATCATCATTATAATCATTACTCATAGTGGTTGTGATGATATTTGTGACATTAGTGATGGTATTTATATCATCACTAGTATTTTTGTTAACATCACTGCCAATTCCTCCACAGGCAGCTGGACTATGCTGTTCTGTAGCGGTGCAGATAATTTTACAACCAGCAATATTATCATCACCACTATTACTTTCAATGTAATGATCATTATTGTTATTACTAACATTCTAATTTTTAAAGCCCTGCTTTGTATTCTGGCTCCTCTCCCACATCTCACCGTACACATCACCCAGCTGGTTCCAGTACGGCTGGGGGTGAGGTGGCGGCAGGAAGGACTGGTGTGGGGCAGGAAGTGACCCCGTAACCTCTTCTAGCTGATTGATGGTCACCTGAAGGGCCGTTTCCAACAACAGAGATCCCTGACCCCTGGTTAACCTCTGCACCCCCAAACCCAGGCAGGGACACAACAGGCTGAGATTGAAATCCTGGAAAAACAAAAAGTTGAGATGAAATTAAATTCACTTCTGCAGATTAATACAAATATGAATAATTGCCACTATGATCCATTGGACGTTTTAAGCAGGTGCTTTGGGTTGACATAATTGTTTTATTTACCTTGCAGCTCATGACAGAGAATAGATCAGCAGCAGGTAATTTAGTGAGGAGCTCTGTTGTTTCGAGCAGGGAAACATCTCCATGGAGACAGCACTGCGACTTCACCAGAGCAACATACCACTCCTAGACAAAAAAGAAACCGTTTCCAACAAGATTTTGTTTTTATTTTCCCCATTCTTTAGGACAATTCTGATGTCATTTACTTTCGATAACAATCATTACCTTGTCAGCAACAACCTTTTCAGGGGCTATGGGTGGGTCCCCATCCAGAGGGTGGGACGTGACTGGAGGTGCTGGGCTGCTGGTCTTGGCAACAGTGGCTCTGAACCTGTCCAGCAGGGAGTAGAACCTCTGATGCCTACCACAGGTAAACAGAGGAGGCAACATTATTCTTAGATTTGTTTCTTTCCTTATTTAAAAACTATAAAACTGAACCATGTGTGAATGAATACCTTTGAGCTAGTCCGCTGGTCTGGAGGTATTCCTGAATTCTCTCCAATTCCTCCACAGGCAGCTGGGCTATGCTGTTCTGTAGCAGTGTAAATATGGAAACAATCAGGCTACTGCTCCATTATAACATTGTTTTAAATAAAAATAACGTGAACCTCTTAGTATTTATTTTCATTACACTTCCTGCTGGTCTGGATCTTACCTGCAGAGTCTC
Source organism: Brachyrhaphis terrabensis (assembly GCA_903067065.1). NCBI lineage: Eukaryota > Metazoa > Chordata > Actinopteri > Cyprinodontiformes > Poeciliidae > Brachyrhaphis > Brachyrhaphis terrabensis. Next base: position 23,172 of record CAEGAG010100016.1, read on the forward strand.
AGCCAGCAACATTTCCACTCTTCGGCACGCCAGCGTGTCCACCATGCGAGCTAAAACCCTGAACGGCGTGTTGAGCAGCTTGTCCACATAAAGCATGAGCAGAGAGCCAGACTGACTCAAGTGGATGCCTTCCAAACACTGTAAAGTCTTCTTTAACATGGTGGGCTATGGATTTAATTAAAGAAAAAGTAAATAGGTGAAACAGGGAAGTAGTAAATAAAATAATGCAGATTTTCAGCAGAGGAGGAGGAGGAGGAAAAAGGCAGTTTTTAATCTTACAGTGGGGAGATTGTCGCATCGAGACTGGATCGCCTGAATGAAGAGGCCACTGGCAGCAGAGTTGCGGTGGACAGCGCTGATGAAATCTTGTACTGGAGGCTCATGGGAAAGACTGATGAGGTCACGCACATGGTTGACGATCAGCCAGGTCAAATGCTCCGAGTCGTGGAGATTCTGACACTAAAAAGTAACGCAATTTAGCAAAAAATTGCATCCACTTCTTGCCACAGACTCCAGGAGTCTAAAGGTGACATATTATGCTTCCTGGAACAGGTTAGGATGCAGGCTATACAAAAGACTTTTACTACTTACTTTTTTTTTTCTCACAAAAGCATTCTTAGACAATGAGATTTTAATAGTAGTCATATTCTCACCACGTAGTCACAGAAGAGAATCAGAGCTCCCCTGCGTACAATCTCCCTGTTGACCATTGCTAACCGGGACTCTGGTTTTTCTTCCTCTTGTCCTTCACCAGAGGAGTGTGGACTTAGCAGCTTTGTGCATGAGAGGCTGTGACCTCTGACAAGGAGGGGGGAAAAGGCACAGCAAGAAAGTGTGTCTTTTAATAAATTCATACAATGAACCACAGCTTCATAGCTTTTTATCAGTTCATTTCCAGAACATTTATGAAAGTGATTCTATAAAGTAAAGGATCCCATCTAGTTTCTCCTCACCTGGGAGTCTGATGAACCTCGGCCCACCACGAATAGTTAGTGTAGTTAATGATGAGAAGGACCTGGCACCACAGCAGCACTAAAGGCGGGTGGGTGGTGACGAGGCTCTGCACCATGCTGTTCAGCCCCTCTAAAGGGTAGTAGAGGCCGGCCTCTGGACCCGGCTGTCCGCTGCCCTCGCCCTTCAGGAGCCGACTGGCTGCAGCCGTGATCCTGCGAAACATTCCTGGAAACACAAAAGTTGAAACGTACTTTGTGAATTTCATTGTGAAAACATGAGAGACATACTTTTTACAAACTTTAACTTTGTGAAGAACTTAACACTGGAACTGAAAGATATTTTAAATATCCAAAATAAAAACACAACACCAGAAACAATAAATAAAATTGGGGGAAAAAAACACAGAAACAAAACCATAAATAAAATAAATGATGGTGGATTGCCTTTCAAAAAACATTAATTATCAGAAAGGAAATGATCAAACTCATTTGAATTTTTTTATGCAATTCATTGCGACAAGCTTACTCACCGCTTTTAAAAATATGAATGAAACACATGAGCAACGTTCCCAGCTGCTGGCAGTAAAAGGTGTGCTGTTGCTCCGTAATGTCCACTTTGACTCGTGTGCTAGAAATATCGTCAAGTAACACTCCAACCAGCTGTAGCAGGAACCTAGAGGGACGAGGAATTTTTTTAAAGTTAAAAACAAACCAAGAACAAAAAGGTAGACAATTGAATTTAAAAATGAAAGAAAATAATATGGTTTACTCGTTATAAACAGTTTGTCATGTTGCTTTTTAGAAACTCAAGAGTTTACCCACCTTGCAAAGGTTTCTTCAGGTGGAACCTTCTGTGCATCTTCGCTGGCTTCCTGGTCACAGCTGGCGTCAGCGGCGGGTGGGTCGCTGGGGGACGGGTTTTGCTGATGCAGGCGGCGAATCGTGTGGCAGGATAGAAGGTTTGGGGAGAGAGACAGCTCGTGGACCCGAGACAAGACGATGTCCTCGGTCGACTGGGACACGAGTACTCTGAGCACTGCCAGGATTCCAGACACCCACAGCTGGACTGTAGCGACAGATGCCTACAGAAGTGTCGACATATTTTTATCATTTTCTAATAAACAGAGGAACTGCAGATTTGTTATTGGAGCACAAGATGAGCATCAAAAGGCAACGGCCAGGGCAGAGAGCGACCCAGTTTTTCAGAAATGTTTGTAGATGCTTTCTGGACAACTAAACTACTTTTGGCAATGTATTCTCACCATGGTGACGGGAAGAGTGAACATGCTCTTCAGCAGCATGTCAACTGGTCTGAGAGAGGAGGGGGCCACCGTCTCAAACAAGGTGTTCAACACTCCTAACGCCTCTGGAGAGTCCAGCAGCATCTGTGACGTCAGAAAAACAGGACAGAACATCAGGATGACTAATCTTGCCTTATTTAAGATTAAAGCAAGATGGTGCAGTACCATCAGGTATGCAGTACCATCAGGTATGTGCATACCCGATGGTATGTAATCTGAGAAGCAAGAGATGAATATTCTGCTCAACAATTACCTGCTGCTTTGCAATCATAGGAAGAATAACATCTGCGATCTGCCTGGACAGTCTCTTCCATTTGTCCTCATTCTCTTTGTGACACTGCTGCAGAACAAGAATGAACATCTCCAACACCTGGAACAAAAGGCATGAAGGCACATTTAGGTATGAAGACTAAAGAATTTAGGATAACCTACTGTTGTTGCCTCTCTGCATACCTGATGGTACTGCACAAGCCTGAGAAGCATGGACACCACCACTTCCTTCTGAGTGTCCAGCTCTTTGCCTGCGTCTGCTTTGTTTGAGCCTCTCAGCACAAAAAGATCATAAACTATAGGCTGCAAGGCGGGAATGGCTGTAAAAAAAAAACAAAAAAACAACCTGATAACTCATTAGATTTCTGGAAGACTACTTTCAAAAATACACACAGGAAGAACAAAAAAGGAAACTGTGCGAAAGTGATGTCAATAATTGTGGCACATGGCATGTTTTCCTGCGTGTCCTCTCACCGTGGGTGACCGCTTTCCTGCCGCTCGCCATGATGCCATCGCACAGCTGGATGATCTTGGGGATGCTGATAATCTGCTTAGAGTGGTAACGTTCATAAGACAGCAGCACCAGGAAGAAAAAGATGTTTGGGATGATGGCTTCAGAATCCCTGAGCAGGAGGAGCAACGGTTAGATCCGTTAACAGATTCTGAGTTTCAGAGGAGAAGATAAAAGAAAAGAGAAATACCTGAACTGGCCCACTTCAATATATTCAAACTGCTTCAGGACAAAGCCTATGAAAACCTGAAACATAGAAAAAATTTTTGCATTACGAAAAACGATGATGGAAGTTTTCATGAGCATGAAAAAAACCCCCCAAAAAAACAGTTTTTAACCTGATCCGAGTCCAGCAGGCAGTAATTGACTCTGAGCTGCACAAGCTGGGCCAGCAGGTCCAGAACCTGTCTCTGCAGAGCCACAGAGGTACTGATGGTGTACTGCTTCAAAGCTTTGATCACAAGCGGCTCAAACAGACGGATGTGGTTGTGAATAGCATTCTGACAGAAAACAAGGTATTTAATTAATTTCAGGGAAAAACTAGCATGCATCTACATATGAAAAATCTAAAGCATACTATCAGCCGTCAAAAAGAATAATTTAGGAGCACCTTGTCTCCTCTGTGACGTGTAGCATTGGCGATGTTGGATCTCAGCTGATTGGATGCTTTTTGCATAACATCAAACCATCTAAACATAGAAGAGAGGAAAAATAAGTGAACTTGGCAAATTTTATAGCAGAAACATTCATACAACTTGAACTTTTTCACATTTTGTTTCTACATTTCGTGTGGTTTAGCAACACAAAGGAGAATGGTAAAACATGACAAGCATTTATATTAAGCCTTTGTAGAATAACTTTTCCATGCAATTGCAGCTGCAAGTCTTTGAGCAGCTGCAATTTACTTTGGAGGGGTTTTTTCCCAGTTCAAATGAAAAATACGGAAAATAAAAATAACCACAACATAAGGACTACATGAGTTAGTTCTTATAAAGCAGTGCATGTAATTACAATGTAATAAAATGTGAAAACGTAGCTCTGGTACTTAAAGTCTATTCTTCTCTATGCAAACAAACACAAGTAATACGTATCATAGGATCGAAACGAGGGAGGCAACGTTACCCTGAGGTATCCTGCTCCTGTTCAGCCTGCACCATGTTACGGAGGCTGGCATCAGCCAGAGCCTGGGTGAAGTGTGTGTACGGAGCCATGAAGCAGTAGTGGTAGAGGCCCGGACGCAGGCTGGACGAGCCGAGGCGCAGAGCTTTGCCCTGGGCGCGGCTGGGTCCACTCAGCACACTTTCATACTGGGAAGCCAGGTTGGTCCCAAACAGCGTCTTCAACAGCTGCAGAGTAAATCCAAAACCTTTCAGAGCACAAATAAACTGAAAATCTGCAATATAACCAAAATATGAACATGATGTATGACTTTAACCATCACCTTGACTAAAATGGTGATTTTTTTTTTTTTTTTTTTGCTTTTACCTACGTGACAAAGCAGCCAAATAAGGACTACATTAGTTAGTTCTTATAAAGCAGTGTATGGAACCATCGCACAGGGAGACCAATGCCTTTACAGGCCCTGTCGGCAGGAACCAGCCTCGCTCTATGTGGAGGAGTACCGGATGTAGCGCACTGCTCAGTGCCACAACCAAGAGGACTTCCACACACAGTTAGCATGAGAAAACCACATCTAAACTTAAGATTACAAACCTGCTGCACACAAACAGTGGCCATAGTCGGTTCTCTGGAGAAACAGGACTTCAGGTAGCTCAGAATTTCCTCTACACACTATGGGAAAAAAAAGACAAACAGATTATTACTTTCTTTAACAAAATAATCATCTCATTCTCTGCCTATTTCTAGTTAAAGAAGCATAACATTAACTTTTTCAATAATGTATACTACTGTTAGAATAAAAGACAGACTTGACCTTTCCGATGTCATGTAGTGTGGCCAACTCCAGCAGCTGGGACAAAACATCCAAGGCAGCGTGCAGAAAACCTCCAAACTTCTCCTGGCTACTGTAGAGATCCAACGTCACCTGGAAGGGAAAATAAAAACACAAACAATTTTAACAACTTTTGCAACCTAACAAGAAACATGCAGAGCTCGGCTAAAGCAGGACAAGAGGTCTGACCTTATAGTTGGCGTGTGTAGCTTTGAGGACATCATAGAGCTTGATGTAGGGAGGCAGGTGGTAGAAGCTGCCCAGGGTGATGGATTTGTTCACAGCTGCTGAAGTGGTGCTGTCTGCTTGCCTGCCTGCTTTAAGATGACACAATGCACAATTCATGGTTCGCACACTTTTCCCACAGTAAAATTCAAGGTCTCTTCAAGCGTCTTCAAGGTAAGACTCCAAACTTTAAAGCACCACACTTTGAATATAAAAATAACACAAAAGACCTGAAAAAGACAGTTTCAATTCACTGTTTTATGACATTATTTATTACTGTTATTAATAATATATTGAGATAGTATTCTACATTCTACAACCAGGAGAAATTAAACTAAAAATTTTTTTAAATGTCTCTATAGCACCTGACTTGGTCCAAGAATGTTCTTCAAGAAAGATATCTAAAAAAAATTCTCACCAAGTTTTCTGAAAATTAGCAAACAGAAATAATTTTGGTAATTCTAACTAACCTAAAACAATTGAAGTTTGGTCTGAGTTAGCTTCAGAAAGTGAGAAATAAAATGTGTTAGTGACTTTTTATCATCCTTAAATATCTGGTTTAAACTGTAAAATTTAGGCTGTAATCAAACATTAGACTGAGCTCAATTACAAAACTGTGCAGGTTGAATATAAAGTACTTTTAAAGGACTTCATGCAAAAATCAAGGGCTTTTTAAAGAGCTTCTTTCCTAAACCTTGAAAACTTTATTTTGTTAAACATTCATTTATAAAATATGAAAATGATGCATGTTGGAGGACAATGATTTGTGGATGGACCTGTGTTGATCTCATTGCTCTTCTTTGGGCTCATGGGCGCAGCGGTGGCCTCGGTCGTCTCCTTCTCCTTCCCTTTCCTGCGGATGGGACTGAGGGACGGCGTGTTGCTCAGAGAGGGGAGAGCAGCCTAGAAAAAAAAGATACAAAGCAGAAAAAGGTTGTGTTTTCCTTGTTCCTAAAATCATAAAATTTTTCACATTTCTCAACAAACTAAGAGAATCCATGTTTAAAGTAGGATAATAATATTGTATATTTTGGAAATAAAGATGATCAAAGTTGGTCAAGATTAAACAAAAAACTCAATTAGCCCTTTACTTCACTCCTGAATCAGAAGCAAACATAAGCATGTTGTTGTTTTATGATTTGTTAAATATGCAGCTATAATATAAAAATATATGAAATATTTTAAAATCAAATTTCTAAACTTATGTAAGAAAATAAAAAATTTAGAGTTTGTAGATTTGAAATGGAGAATTTGTCTGAACCTCTTGATCTGATTTGTTGTTTGGTCTGATAGATTTAGTTTATTTCAAAATCAGTTTAAAAATCCCAATATTTTATTGGCATATAAAAATAAAAACAACTTATTTCAAAAACCACTTGTCCAGGTTAACTCCATGATCCAAGAAGTATTTAAGGTGAAAAATGCAATGAGATATCAATTCTTCTCAGTTTTAATGCAGTGTTTTTCTCTTAGTACTCAAATAATCAAGTAGTTGGAAAAAACATTAAGTTATGATACAACTCTAATCATTTTCTTTAGTGTTCTTTTATTTCTTCATGTTTTGTGATAACCCTTTATCCAAGTTACATTTAGAATAAAACTCAAAACCCATTCTTTTCAAAACTTTGTCTAGGAATCTGCTACTGCTAGCAAAATGGGGCCATAATACAGTTACACAAAACTCAAACTTAATATCAGCTGTTTTTCATCAGGCTTGCCTTAGCTGCTGGTCCTGGCGGCGTGTCGTCCAGAACGTGCGCACAGATGTTGAGAACCTTTAGCAGATGAGAAAACAGCTGTTCCACCATGGCCACCAGGGAGCGCTCTGAAAGGGCTGTCCAGGGTTCCTCTGTTTTATTTGGGCCTGCACCAGTGTTCCCAGTGCTTCCTTCCTCCTCTCCAGCCCAGGGGTTGCGTAAGCATTTAGGAGCCACAGCTGAGAACAGTGATATCTATTAAGAACCAATACTTTTCTCTTTACTTCAAAAGATTAAGCCAAAAGTGGCATACGTTTTAATAATAAAAAGGACCAATTCTGCAAAACAAAAGGGAAATTTAACACAAATTTCTCACCTGCAAGCAGGTTCCCACAGAGCAAAAGTGCATCTTGGTGTGCAGAGAGATCTAGAGGAAACCACGCAGAACACAGCAAGGACAGCACCATGTTGGCAGGTCCAACGGTCAGAGTCTTCCGCTCAGAATCCAGCGCAGAGGAGGAGGAGGCCGAAGAGGCTGGAGCGTTGCTGCTCTGAGACAAACTATAACAACAGGATTATCAAAAATTTTGCTGGTTTATTGATTAATGGAAAGCAAAAACCATTAAGGGAGATTTTTTATTATTATTATTATTATAAAGGTTCTCAAACCTGAGTGTCCTGCCCCTGCTGCGGTTGAGACTAGAACGAGAAGAAAAGTTGCTGCTAGAGCTAACGTAGCCACAGTGCCAGCCTGTACTCCAGGTACCAACAGGAAAATTTGATGCTAGAAGACACAAGGCCTCACAGCAGCCAAACTGCAGAGAAAGAAGGAGAATGTTTAAATACCTTAAAAGGGGCAGCAGTATGTATTTTCCAGGAACATAGTGCCATTTTCAGCACATTCAAGAAACTGTTACCTTCAGTTGTAATAAAAACACTATACATATATCACATATATGACTTAAAAGAAATTTGACTTTGCAGTTTGACGCCTTGAAATTAGGCTCTGTCTCTTTAAGAAGCTCCTGCCTTCAGCAAGTCATCACAGCAATGCTCCATTATTATGCCATTTATGTTTGTAACGGGCATAAAGGAATATTTCTCAAACATGCATAAAAGAATCAAAGCAACACTTCAAATATGTTTCTGATGAGGGAATAACATTATAACATGATATAAAGATTTTTAAAAAAGAAAAAGATTTTAAATAACATCCCCCCCCTTTAAGAAAACACCATCAGAAACCTGCAACAGAGATAACAATAAAAGACTGAGCATTTTTCTGAAAACTTACAGTTAGCGCTCTGGAGGTGGAAGATGTGAAAGCATGGGAGACTGCAGTAACAACTCTGGACAGGTTGTTTTCCAATGAGACATCGGACACAGAGTTAGAAAAGTTGAAGCCTCGATACGTCCTTAAGGAAAGAGAAAAGTTTTTTCCCATTTACCTTGAAGCTAACTTCGACATACCTGACACTATCTTTCAGTTTCATGAACAATACCTTGTGATTGTGCTGACTGTGAACTGGGACGGGGGTTGTGTCTCATGCATAAGTAGCTGCAGGTAGACTGAACTCTGGTCCCGGGCGATCGCCACCACTGGGTCTACCTGGCCTTGGTCACAGTCAAAGAACAATCTTGGAACGAGTCTAGAAGGAAGAGGTGCAGGGGAAAAAAATAGAGATTTGGGTTAAGAGCTTGGATTATATAGTGCTGTGGTCTTGTTGTTCAAATACAAAAGAGCTAGCACACCTGCTAACAGCCGAGGCTGCCACGTGTCGCACTCTTGGATCGTCGTCTCCCAACAGATAGATGGCCACATCATTCAGGACCCTGTCCTGAATCCGTAATCGCTAAAGAAATTCCAACAAATTTAGGACCGTGACATGTTTCTCGGAATAAAATCTCTCAATGATCCACCTTTACTTTCAAACAAAGAAAAGCCGAGGTGGCAGCATACCCCAGTGAAGTGATGATCTCCTTTGTGCAAAGTTTCAGTTTTTCTCTCCAAGAAATTAATTAATCTAAAACAAGAAAAAAAGAACAACTAAATGTACAATGGAAGCAAAGACACATGTCGGTAGCAGTCAAAAGAAACAAATCTCACCTGAAGTCTAACTCAGACAGAGTTTCCAGGAGCTCAGTGCGAACGAGCCAGTAGGAAGAATCCCGCAGAGCAAAGAGGTCTATCACCAGCTGCAACCCCAGCTCACTCAGCGTGCTGCTGCACAGCGTCATGATGCAGTGCTGGAACGCAACACAAACACAGATTCAGTAACATAAACGGACACAAACCCCTGACGCTCCTCCAGGCCCATCCTACCCTGACTGCAGCACAAGCCATCTTGCAGGTGACAGAGGATTCGTCTTTTAAAGTTTTCTGGAGCAAAGGCACCAAATCCACCAGGGACAGAGGGTTACCTGAAGAGCAGAGTCCAGGAATAACGTTCAGCATTGCATCAGCTCAGCAGTAAGTTCAACACGAGAAAAAAAAAAAAAAAAAAAAAAGACAAACCTGTTGTACTTTGCACACCGGCCAGCCAGGTGTGAATATTGTAACGTGTTTTGGTAAGCGCAGCTTGGACGATGGCTCCACAGAGGATGGCTGTGGCCCCTCTGATCTGGGGGTCTCCGTGTTCAATGAGGCCCAGAACGTCACTAATGTATTGCTGCTCTGCAATGGCACAGACCAAACAGCTGTCAGACTACAGCTGGCAGAAAAATGATCAAAACTGTTTTCCCTACTCAACAGTTTTGATAATTATCACTAGGGTTGAAATGATTAATCCAATGAAATGTGATTAATCGATGATTGAAATAATCATTAACTAATTTAGTAATTGTTTCATTGTTAACGCAATTATATAGGCTCAAGAAAAAATCTTTTTCTGAAAGATCGTAGCAGTAATTAAGCCTAAACTGTACATAAAATATATATATTTTGTAATTAAGATAACAAATCTTCTCTGTTAGTAAATATATTTTACCCAGAACTCCTCAAGCGGGATAGTTTTAGCTTTACTAAGTTCAAATTCTGTAAAAAAATAAATAAATAAATCTATCAGCTTTTGCTACCCAATTATTAAAAAATAAACAGATCACCACCAAACTGTACTGATGCTAAGTTGAGCGGAAAGATCTGAGCTTTTCACATGTTGATTACAGAAGCATTTTTTTAATGATCTACCATTTACTAAAGGAACGCTACTTTGTTGCATTTTAGGCATTTTTTCCTTATTTAAAAAGGAATTAAATCATATATTTGCATCTTCTCATGTGTATCTAACATTTTATAAAAGAGGCTTAAATAAAAAATTTGCAGAATGTGCCAAAATTTTTTATCCAATCACTAGAATAATTGATAGATTAATCAATATTTAAAGCAATCGTTTCATCTGTCTTTTGTTGTATTTTTTTTTTTTTACAGTTTCTATCAATACTGAAACTCCTCTAGCCTTACATAAACCTTCCCACCTGCATTAAACCAACTTCACATGTATTCACCTATTATGGGATTATGAAGACAGCCAACTGTCTTCAACAGATTATGATTTTTAACCCAAACACAATCAAAAGAGTTTTGACAGCTGAATTTGCCATCATACCTGCAACTGTGACGCCATCCAGTGGCTCCAGGTAGAGAGAATTAAAGAATGCTTCAGGATGCAGCGCTGCTGCAGCTCCGACGCAGCTGACCGCCAACGCCTTCACACTCACTCGAACCTCTTTATCAGGAATCAATCCTGAAGAAACAACAAAAAAAACACTTGTATGGCTAGACATAAATTTACAAATATTAAAACTCCTTTCTTCAACCTTTTGCAAATTAAAAGCACAAAATTGGTTTCATTGAAATTTTATGCAATACATAAACTACACACCATCTACATTTTGACACATTCATATTGTTTAGTTAATCATTTGTAAGTCATATTGTTACTATAATATTCATCAATAATATCTGGCAGTCCTATGTAAAATAGATTGTGTAAAGTTAGGATTCTTAATTTTCCAAAAATATAAAATCTCTTCTTTCTAGTCAACTCAGTTTTGTGCATCATCACAACGCAATGAAACCCACAAGGCTGAAGCTGTAACATGACGATGTGTGAAAAGGCTTAGAAATAAAGAGTATTTTAGGGCTGAAATAATTAAAAGATTATTGAAATAATGCTCAACTAATTTTTTAAAAATCCATTAATTATTAACTGGGTTAATTGTTAGCTGCATACTTTTTTTTTTGAGCATACAGACAAAAAAAAAAGCCCATTTGCTGAAACAACACCAACAGGGAAGTAACTGAGCCAAAACTGTACAATAAAATATATACATCTTGCATATATGAAAAAGAAAAAAAAATGCAAAAGTTCTATCCAGAACACCTCAAATGGCAGTTTTAGCTTCATCTGATTCAAATTGTGTAAAGAACAAAATGTCCTATTAAGCACCTTTTCCTATCTTCTAATGTATTTCTAACATTTTACAAAAAAAAGGCTTAAGTGGTTGAATAAAAAATCTTTAGAATGGGCCCATTTTTTAAAATCGATTTTCCAAATAATTGATTGAATAATTGATTACTAAAATCATTAGTTGCATCCCCAACGTATTTTACTTTGTTAGAGCAATGTCATAACTTTTAATATACTTTGATTTTTTTTTATCCTAGGTTTATGTTAATTAACTCTTAAAATATTAGAAAAGATAAAATTGTAGTCTAGTATCCAGCCTAATTTTGAAAATATATACATGTTCAATTTCAAGCCGTGACTTGAAGCAGCTGCTCACCGTTCTTGTGTCCTGTGAGAAGAAAGGAAGCAGCAAGAAGTCGCACACAGTGAACCAGTGGCTCCGCCCCCTGGTCTGTGTAGTGTCCAATCGGACCCTTTATCCGTGACGGCTGCCAGACATTTAATAATATGATCAGAAACAAATCGTGATTTTACTTCTTCGATCACTGACCACAGTCGTGGACGTACTTTATTATCAGGTTCGGGTTCGGCAGGCTCATCCTTGGGAATGAAGCGGTCCACGCTGCTGTCTGAACCCTGCCGATTGTGACCTCGGCCATCAAACAGATGAGGCTTACTCAGAGCTGGACACAAAAACATCTCGGTTAGGATGACAGAGATCTACACGGGTTTTCATATTCAGCTGCCTGCCTACCGAGGGCCGACTGCAAGAGCGGCTCTGAGGGTTCTTCTTGGGAGGAAGGTGCTGCGCCTTCATCTTCTTCATCCTGTAGTGTTCCTATCTGCATGCCGGAGTACTGGCTCTCGCTGCCGTCCAGGACCTTAGTTTGACACACAGAACGTCTTCATGAGAGAATTAAAAGTTCAGTTCACAAGCAAAACAGCCAAAGTTTCTCCCAGTAGGAAAAACACCAGCATGCGAAAGAAACACGTCAAATTTCAAACTACTGAGTCCTTTTTGTTGAAAATAAGACGGGTACATAAGAGAGAATCCAAACTTTACATGAAACACATTTTGGAGTTAAAGGTCTACTCAATCATGCTTGAAAACACAATTTACAGCAAATCAAGTACATACAGTAGGAAGGAGGGGGCTGGTGATTTCACACAAATGCAGCTTCTATAATACAGGGAAAATCAAGCTTTTGCTTTTATCCTAACAGGAAAAATTCTCATTAGAATTTTTTAAGCTAAGCTTTATTAAAAACAATGTTTGACCAGAAGAAGATCTGGTCAATACATGTTGCTTTTATTTTGCTGTTCTCACTGGAGCCAAAGTCTTCTGCAGCATCTTCAAATAACAGAGAATCTGATCTAAGGATGAACAAAAAAAGGAAAAACAACTCTTCATGCTTCATCTTTTACAACTCACTGCAAGCCAGTCACATCCTTGGTCATAACCGCTGTCATTCAAAAGCGCCTGCTTTTTGAGAGAGAATCGTTCAAAATTAGGGAAAAGTAAAGGAGGCATAAACTACCGTCAATGACAACAAGAGGAAAAGATGCCATCACAACCCAGGAAATTGAGTGCAAGGGTAGAAACGAACAAGCCAACGAAACAAGAACGAATGAGGGAAGCCAAAGATTTCAGAAACAAGCAGGTGCCTCTCTTTCTTTTCAAATCACCTGACCTTGTCACTAGTGCTAGAAGAGGAGGTGGCATAGAAGGAGGAAGAGGACGAGAAAGATAGAGAAGATGACGAGGAGAAAGAAGCAGTGTAGACAGACGAGCTGCTGGCTGGCGCGTCGGGACCCTCGGTGGGAGTCGGCGAGAGTGGAGGTGGCTCGACTACCTGCTGCAGGGAGGGCCGCGACTGCGGCAAGGTGTGGACAAGGATAAAGAGGGGGAAGGCAAAACCATTAGAGAGGACAAGAGTTGAATTGTCAGTGTGACCCTGTCGGACCTCGCACAGAGTAAAAAACTTTTGTGGTTTCTTAAGACCACGGGAGGGTTAAAGATGAAATTCACAACTTTTTTCTGGGACTAAATCTTACATTGGTATTTACAGTTTGAACCATTTACTGAATTTACAGTTATGCAGCTGAAAAATGTAATTTTGAGACCATCTAGCCATTAGGGTTCCTAAATATTTGCTAAGTAAAAACTGCAGACTTTTCCAGACTGATCTTCCCAAAGCTTTCTTCCACTTGACCATGGAGAGTCCCACATGCCTTTTGGCAAACTGTTGTCAAGTTGATCTGACTTTTCATCAACAGCGGCGTTCTCACTGCCTCTCTCCCATAAAGCTGTGACTGGTGAAGAACCCGGGAAACATTTGTTGTCTGTAGAGTCTCTCCATCTCAGCTGCTTGTGGCTCCATCAGTGTAGTCAATGGTGTCCTGGAGAAGTCTCCTTCTTGCATATTTTAAATGTCATTGGTGCATACTGATGGAATCTGTTCAGAAGTATTTTTACCCAAATTCTGTTTTTTTTTTCTCTTTATCAAAAATGGTTTCACAGGGAAATAGTAAGATTGTGATTTTACTGAGTTAAAAAGAAAAGCAGCTTCCCCAACATGTCAAGAGTTAATCAGTGTAACCATAGCTTCCTGTAAACACAAACACACAGCAGATTCAGAAGGAAAGCATTTTATAGCAACAGAGTCCTACTGACCAGTTCTGCTACATCCGAAGGTGTCACGGCCGAATCCGGTCCCTCTGTGGTCGTCTGAGAGGAGTCGCTTGGTGGGAGCGATCGATCATTAGTGCCCAGCGCCATCCCGCCTTCGCCGAGCGGCCCCCCGCCTTCAGGGGTGGCGTTTTCTGGTGTTGTGTAGTCGGCTGTCTCCGGGGTGACGTTGGCACCGCTGGAACTTCGACTCAGCATTTCCTCCTCGTTTTCATTGGGTGACTCGGGAGTGCCTGATGCGGACGTGCCGCCTCCGCCGCCCTGCTCAGAGGAGGCGCTGAGGTCCACAGAGTCACCGGGCTGCAGCGTGCGCTGCGAAGAGCGCGGCTGCTCTGTGATGATGTCGACCTGAGCAGCAGACGAGCCGTCTGCCGAAAGAACACGGGAAGAAACTAGACTTTAAAAACAAAGGTGATAAAAATTATCTCACCAAATCAGAAAGGAGGATTAACAGACTGTTATGTAAAAAAAATAAAAATAAACGCTAGAGCATGTGAAGATATGTTCTTTGCACATTCTCAAGTTTCTTAACAAGTTTACATGAGGTCCCTCATTACATCATATTTTATTTAAAAACGTTCCACATGTTGCTTTGCTTTTGTTAATGTCTAAATGAGAAAAGTTAAAATAAGGAAATGTATTCAGAGGAAACTGAGGATGAAATGTGTAATAAAATTTTTAATAATAACGATGCAGATCTACTCTTCAGGCTTTAGCATTTTCAAATGTTCTCGTTATACTTGCTAAAAAAAAACAAAAAAAACATACATTTTTGTTTTTAAGGGACTTAATACCAAAAAGCAAAACAGAGCAGCACATAATTGTGAACTGTATGTATTTTGGATGCTTTTCAAATATTTTAAAACTGAAAAATTGTGGTGTGCATTTTGAATCCCATCCAAACTAACACTACACATCCTCGGTAGTGGTGGTGGTGGCAGTATCATGCTACGGGGATGCTTTTTATTACAGGGAAGATGGATGGACCTAAACATAGAAAATCTATCTAACGCTGTTAAAAAGAGTTTAACTTAAACTTTCAATTAATTACATCAAGGTTTGTGGGAATTTCTGCAATGTATCATATTTATGTTCCTAGAGCACAGCCTTCTGCTTTTGCACAATTTCATATTATTAATATATTTTTTTTATTGCAGATAATGGAGATATCTCACCTGTGAAGGCTCCCGCATTGACTTCTGCTCTCTCAGGGTCGTCCTCCAACCCATCCTCTTCTCCAGAAAGAATTTTACCTGGAAAGTTCAGATTTATTCTCAGCTAAAGAGTTTATGATGCGTGCAGCAGAAAGATACGGTTGCATACTCTTTTTTTTTGAAGAAGAAGAAGAAGAATCGAAACACGTATGGAAATCTACGGCCTTAAGAGACTAAATCGAAGGTATGGTTGCTCAGGACCTCCATTAAACTAAAGAGTGTAAGTCGAGATGAGCACAACATAAACAAACAAGTCACCTCTCTGTTTCCTGAGAAGAAGTGGACTGCAGGAAGACCCTCCCCCCGCTGCACAAGTCAGGAAAACAGGAAACAGAAACAAGACGTAAGAGAAAAAAGCAGCAAAAGCCGATGGAGTGTTGCAGGAAACAAAGATATTTATACATGGACAAAAGGAGGCGAGTTAGGGAGCAAAGACTGTGACAAAAAGTTAGACCAAAGCAGAAGTTGGAATGGAGAACAGATTGACTAGATCAGTGTGCATGAATGAACTAAAGGCCACCTGAGACAGCCAGTCAACTGGTGCGCTAAGTGCTAGTTGACTGAGTAAATATTTGAAGGCCCATATCGCTAAGCATTAGAGGGATGAACCATCTGTCCCAATTGATTGATGGGATTACCGATGAGCTCCAGGATGCTGCCCGAGCGTGCGCGGCTCTCCGTGTCCTGACGAAACACGGTGACGTGAGGAATGCTGCCGGCCGTGATGAGCATGTGCAGAAGCTCCGGCGGGGGAGTCCTGAACATTTGCTGTAGGAGCTCCAGGGCGGCTGTGACCACGTTGTGATCCCAATGCTGTGTGTAGTGCAGCGTCAGCTCGTACACCTTCAGACACACAGGAATTATTCAGCTAAAGAGAATGAAAACACAAACACATACAGACAAACACAACTTATCTGACCTGTAGAAGTTGCTCAGGTGTTGGCTGGACATCGGCCTCCTTCCTCATCACTCCGAAGCTCCCTTTGAGGCTGCTGGTGTTGACTTGGTGCTGCAACAGGGGCATCAGGTAGCGAAAAGTTAGCAGCACCCCCAAAATAAGATGGCTAGGGTGTTCGTCATTGACTGGAAGCAACAGGCCTAAAGGAGGAGAAGACGTGGTTAGTTAGTTTATGTTTTAGTTTATGTTTTCAAGTAAAGTAGGGCTTCAACTAACGATTGTTTTAGTTATTGATTCATCTATTAATTATTCTGACAAAAATAATTGCAACATTCAGCAGATTTTTCATTTAAGTCATTTTTTATACATTAGAAATGCATTAAAAGCTGCAAATAAGCAATTAAATTCTATTTTTAAATAAGAGAATAAACATTTCATTACCTAAAATGCAATAATATAACACTCCCTAACATAACAAGTGTGCACTTGATTATTTGTAGCAAAGAATGCATCTGCAGATAAAAAAAAATACTAACAACATATTGTTAGTATCTTACTAGCAGAAAGCTCAGCCCCTTCTGCTCAACTTATCAATAACGTGTAGATCTGGTCTGTTGCTTATTTTCTGGATTAACCAATTCATAGTTATATATATATATTTTTATTTTTTCCTCACACAATTTGAACCAGATGAAGCTAAAATTATGACACTTGTGGAGTTCCGGGTAGAACATATTTACAGACAAAAGTTGTTTTGGTTTTTGTTATTTTAAAAGCAAAATGCTATCTTAAATACAATACTGCTCTGACTGTATTGTTCTTCCAGCAATACTCCAGTTAACAATGAATCAATTACTAATTTTGATTACAATTATTTCAATGAATGACTCATCACGATTAATCGTTTCAGTCGTGCTGTAAATCAACAAAATTGATCCTTGTGATAGTAAAAAAAAAAACAACACACACATCAACTCTGAGTGTTTCATTCTGTGTGTGACCTACCCAGCAGCACATTAAGGAGCCATGTGTAGAAATAACTTGTGCGTCTGGAGTGTTGGCACACGCTGACGGCGCAGCTGGCCGCTGTCCGTCGGATGGTGGAAGAGCTGGACTTCAGGTTGGCAACAAATGACTTCAGCAGCACCTGAAAAAAAACACAAAGTTACAGTACTACAATGACACATTTCAAAAGTGTGAGAATCGCTAACAAGAAACAGCCAACTAGGAATAAGCTCATCTGAGACGGATACCTTAATCTCGCCATCGTTAGCAAAGTTTCCCAAGGCTGACATGATTTTGGGTATTGCTGCAGCCAGGGTCTCCTGCACCGTTTCCTCCTGACGCTTGTTGATCCGACTGAGGCATGGCAGCAGGTTGACCAGGTAAGGTCTTGACCACAGAAACACATAAAACAAACATGACAAAATTAAAAAGATTCACATGATGATGTTTTTCATTTTAATTATTGCATTTTATTGCTAGCAAAAAAGGCTTGAACCTCTGAATGTTGATAATAGGACCAATAGATGATCATTCTCAATAAATAAAGTGCATATATGATTATTTATTCACTTTTGCTTTAATACAGCACAGTTAATATTAGAGATGCAAAAGACTTCAAATCATAATCATTATCCCAATATCAATGAGTCCAACACAGCCAGAGCTTAGATGCAATATTGGGTAGGTTACTGTATATCAAGAGACAGAAAAGCTTTGAATGCAAATAGTATATTTGACTACATGGGTAATCTTTCCCTCCTCTTGACACAAACTTCCTACAAATTTCATGCAATAACATATTTCAACTCAAAAGAGCAAAATAATAATGGAAAACAAAAACGAGAGGATAAAAATGTAGGTCAATAAAACTATAGTTGTTGATTATTGACACTGCAATTAACAACGATATATCCTAATTATTTGTTTTTCTAATGCTAGTTTTATGTAAGTTTCTAAAACTGAAATTTAAGATCTTTTTTAACAATGAATGGAATTTAAGATCTTTGTCACAGCAAAAATGATACAAAAGAAAATAGCAAATAAATAAATCATATGGGTTCTCAATAAAACTGAGTCAATGGCAAAGACGAACACCATCCAGCCAACCGACAATAAATTTACACTTATCAAAAACAGCAACCTGGCTTAACTCTTGTTAGCAATGGTATATTAGCAAGTAGTTACCAGTAGCCACAACTGCCTTGAGTCACAGAGCACAGTACAGATGAGTACACATGACTAAGTTTAGCCTAACAGTAAAGTACTGCAAGAAAAAATAAAACTACATAGCATGAGACCAAAGAGTTCTTTCACAACAAAATTTAAGATCTGTGAATAACATATTTAAGGCCAACTTATTGTTTTTAAATGAATTTAAGGCCTTCATTTTAGAGACATTAACTGAGACTTTTGTGTCTAAATATTAACATAAGGAAGCATTACAGTGCCTACCTGCATTTCTGGGGTCGGATGAGGTGGGCGAGCTCAGCAAACCTCCACAAAGCTGCCCTCAGACTCCGTGAGGCACCGTTCTGTTGAGGTAAGAGAACCAAATTAAACAAACTACTGAACCTTTAAATTTCTCTTATGTGACTAAAATGAACTAAACAACAAAACATAACCAGGTCTGAGCCTTAATTAATACCTTTTTAATTTCTTTGTACAGCTCCAGCTGCAGTCTAGGCAAGTTTGAATCCATCAGAGCCTGAAGAATAAAAAGAGTCTAGTAAGTAGCAGAAATGATTCAATAATAACAGTTATTATGATATTCTGCACAATTACAATTGTATTTTTAGAACAAATGGAATTTACCATGGCTATTTTATTTTTTGAGTTACAAGCAATTTTAAGATTAAAGACTAATGTTCAACAAGAAGACCAAATCTTTGGATGTCCTACTTTGTTACAGGCATGGCTATTCACAAATGTATGTGGAAAGCTAAAAGTTCAAAACAGGAACAATTATCTGTCACATCAAGTTCTTCCAAAGCCCAAAACAACAAACTGCACACTTGCAATCAGGGAACCGTCTTTCTCCAGGCAACTGGACTATTCTACTACTATTTTATTCTATTGCCAGAGAGAAGACCACGATTTATCGCTCCAGAGAACACGCCCCCTTTTTATTCTAAATGTGGCATGTAAATTATACAAGTTTAGATACAATGTTCATAACTGGAAAAACTGTAATATTTTAGTAGCAGTTGGAATAATTGTTGCTTTTCTGTTTTGAATAAAAGCAAATAGGTCAGGTTATCCCATTTGTATTTCATATTTTTGTGCAACTAAATTTTTTTTCCATATTATCTTTTACAAGTTCAGTATGAGTTTCTTTCTTTTCATGTTAAATAAGAAGAGTTGGGCCAAAAAAAAATAATTACTAGATATCAGATTTCCTCCAAGTGGAAACAAAATCCAGCTTCAAAACTTGGACAATGACAAAATTTACAAAATATTGCTCACTTTGATTATTTTGTTCAGGCACTCATCAGCCACCATACGGACATCTGATTCACTGTCATCGCTGCAGAGAAGAAACATCTCCATGGCGATCCCGAGCAGTTTCTGAAACTCTGGAGATGTTCTGTTTCCAGGCCCCAAAAAAACACAGTCAGGCAATTATTAAGCATGAAAACTTTCATAAATGACTGACTGACATAAATTACTAGAAGCTGCCTCCATTCCTTGTACTGATCCACTAGTAACATAATTAGGAAGATTTGGTTAATGTTACACTAAGGATGCCTTTGCATGTCAAATATTGTAAATGCAGGAGTAAGCAAAAGCTGTCTATTAAAAAAAACACAACAAAATTGTCTTTTTAATGTACAAAACTGGGGCTAGACACTTATGTGCCATCATGGTGTGCTTATAAAATAAACCAGTCGGTGCAGCGGTAACTAAATAA
The DNA here is from genome assembly GCA_903067065.1 of Brachyrhaphis terrabensis. Lineage (NCBI taxonomy): Eukaryota > Metazoa > Chordata > Actinopteri > Cyprinodontiformes > Poeciliidae > Brachyrhaphis > Brachyrhaphis terrabensis. The sequence continues at coordinate 43,203 of CAEGAG010100016.1, forward strand.
AAAAAAAAAATCTCTTGATTTAGACCATATTTTTGCATATGTGTATATATATTCAAACATTTTAAAAGAATACTGCCAAACAAAAGAATCTGGTTGAGAATTTACTTTCTATATTTAATCTGAAAACATAAACTACAAAAACGTTGTAGAAGGATTTCACCACTGGAGAGTGGATGAGAAAGGCCACTAATGAGAAGGCATTTTAGTCCTTTGATCAGGGCCTACCTCAGTGATTGAGCCACAATGTTTTCACATATAGTCAGGCAATGGGTCACTCTGTCCTTTTTTGTGGCAGCTTGCTCCTTTTTTCTGTAAAAGCATCACAAATTCACAATGTCAAAGAGAAGCAGAGGACGGAAGAAAAGCACAGTTATTAATTTCTTTGAACATGTCTTTGCTTGCAATCCAACAGATTATAAAAACAAACAATGCAATGAGAAATAAATGTTAATACATACAGTAAGAAACAAACAGAAGCAAGAAAAGGAACCACAGTGTAATTCAAATAAAAATGGGATTAGAAATACAGATCTCAAATTTCACACTAATTTCATTCTGCAGGACTACAAACTTTAATATTAAAATTTAAAATTAATGACTTTGCACCCATAGTTGTGGGTATGCTACTATAAGTCCAATTAACTTATAGTAATTGTTAATTACTATTGCTCTTTGTGATCATTGATCACAAAGAGCAAGAACACAATCCTCCCAGCTATCCATCATGATGGTACCATTACATCACTCCAATAAGTGAACCTGCCCCCTTTTATGAAGCTACGTTGGTCTGCAGTGGTAGTTAGAAGAGTGTTATACACTTTAAACAGATCATTCTAAAGCTTACTGACAAATCTAGTTCACAACACAACCAAAGATGCTTTAAATTGGTGTTTCTGACCCCGCACAGGTGCGTGAGCGTCAGTGAATCGGCTTAAGCGTTGGTCACAACACATATAACATATCAAGCCGTAACCATGATGAGAAATAGCCCCGCTAATATAATAAAGAAATATTCCTGAAATTCCTTAAGAGATTAAATAGAAGATCAGATTATGTGGTAATATACAAACTATCCGAGGGAGGGGACACTAGCATCGCTAGCGGGCTAGGCTAACTGTAAAGCAGCGGTGTCAGTTTTGTGGCGTCTAAAAACCACTTACTGTCTCTGAACGAGCTCCTCTGCTGTCGGTGGTCCCTGCTGTTGTTGAAATGACTTCAGAGATTCAAAGGCCTTCATTAGCTTCTCCATGGTGGCCATTTTAGCAACCCACAACGAGAAAGCTCGCCAGAGAAGCTAATATTTATGACTTGCGCTAACCAGCTAGCACTGTAGAATAAGGTAGAGGGGACAAGTTAGCGCTGAGAGCAGGAGGTGCGTAGCGCGACGAAGTAAACGCCACCACCCGCTCTCCGCTTTCACTTCTGTCAACTTGCCGCTTATTTTTCCACAATGTTAACCCTGACAGAACCAAATATGTGCTGAGAATATGCCATCTTTGATGCAGCAAATGCGTTCTCCACAGCAGTCACACCAGGAAGTGGTGACAAGTTGCCAGCGTCGGGGAGGGACGTAAAACTCAGTAGCCAATCAGTGTGCGGCTTTCTTTTGGCTGATTTGTCAGAGAGCCAATGAACTGCTGCGTTTCTCTGCCTCATGTTGTTGTTGCTGTCATGGGACCGTTGAAATCAGGAGGCTGTTTCGCAAAACCCCAGATAGGATATTAAACTGTCAACTGTGATTTTTCTGTTAGTCACATGCAGTTTCTTTTCTCGCTTTTTTGAAGGCAGCGCTTCACAAATACCTGAGATCATTGTTTAGCGCATAAGGTCTGTTTTAGATTAGACTGACACGCGGATTAAAAATGGCTTTTTGCACAGCCCTTTTATCTATTTCCTCTCTATGTTTAAATCGTACACCTTGGCCTATAAACTGGAGATAAACTGTCAACTTATTAAAGTTTTATAGGCATACAATGACTAGTTATACTTCACGCACACAGTGATCAGAAGTTTATCACTTTTACCAGTGTTATTCTAAAAACAACTTTGAAGGACTTTAGACAAGAAATAAGTGCACAAGGTTAAGTTTATTGTTATTCTTTTTTTCGAACCCACCCGGAGTCAAAATTATACAGATTTTTTTGTGTGTGTATGGACATCAACTACCCTGGCATAATTATGACTATATATTTGACCTCTTATAATGGAAGGTACATTTGGATTGCTTGTGGCTGTTGGATACTAGGTTGTAATCCAGCTTTATGAGATTCAATTCATTTTTCCGCTGCCATCACAGTGTTTGCAGAAAGCTACATCTGTGAAATTAATCTAAAACTTGCCACGGTAACCCTGACCTTAGCAAAGATATTTGAACAAGACTTTACATCATTTAGACAGTGCAAGACATACAGAAGCATGATTTATTTCAATACTAAAAATCCCAGCTATTTCATTTTGGATTGGCATTCTTAAGAGTGTTGTCCTGGATGGTGTAGTGAACCCCTAATAGATTATTGTCAAAAATTAAACTGCAGCCACCAGACAACAGAGCGGGTGCAGTTCACCAGTGTGTGCTGTTTCATATACCACACATGCCAAAAATCGTATTGGAAGCATTTTGTTGCCAACCAGATGTCAGAATTATGCCTAATGCAGCTAATTTTCATACCAAATGCCCAACTTTACCACTATTCAACAGCCTCTGCCTTCAGAGTAATATTTTCACTCTCACTGCTGTAATTAATGCTTCATTAGCCTTATGTTCCTGCAGGTGGCAGTGTTGTCTCCTCATCCGAACAAATACAGAATAATGAGAGTTTAATTACATTAACATGCTGCATAACGTATTTGATTAACTGGTTAAAAAGACATACGGTGAACCTGTTGGTCTTGTTTCTCTGCAACACCTCCATAGTCAGATGGCGTAATCTTTCCAACATCAGCTGATTAATTTACTTAGTGCCACAGGTGAAAAGTTCATCTCTGGGAGAAAATAAAGAAAACTGTAAAGACAATCAGCTGACAGGAACAAATTAACTTTAATTTACAGTGAGTAGAAACTGCAAAGAAAGTTTCACTTCACCGCCGCCTTTCATTCACAAACAAATCAACAGAAGAAAAACAAGTTAAGACACCTCTTTTAATACAAATGGCAGTGTATTATTTCATAATTACAAATGTCAGATATGGTACAACAACCAGTGATATAACTTGTACAAGAATTAACAATGACTGCAGTGGTTGAATAACATGACTGTACAGACTGAACATGAAAAAAATAAAATAAAATCAACTCCCTGTTTGAATACCAAAAATCCATTTGTTCATCCTCCTTTTGCTGTAAATATTCCACGTTTCTTTTTTTTCTCTCCCTACTACAGAAATAAACCTGCAGAAGATCTGAATTTGTACAGGTGCATTACCTATAAACTAATTCAAGCGATATTCCACTTTGTAGGTGCGTTCTGGCGAGCCTCATCCCAGTTCTGACTCGCCATCAACGCTCCGACAGAAAGGCAGGAACAAACCAGGAACATTTGTTATCCAACAGGCCAGCTCCACTGGTCACTCCCGGCCATTCACAAAGTCGTCCTCCGATAACCAGCGACACATGTTGGCACAAGAAGGTCATCACTTACATACACAAGGATCCTGAAGTATTACAAATTGATACATGCTTGAGTAATAAAACATGTCTTTTTGTTTTTTTAAAACAGGCATTACAATGCACTTAGTGCGGACATTCAAAACAGTTGAGCTGATTTTTACGTTTTTTTCTTTTCTATATGTATATGAAGAAATTTCAGTGGATGGGAAGTAAATGAGGTAAAAAAAAATATATGAAGGCAGGATGTCAGAAACTAAATTGGTAATTGGCACATTTAATAAAGGCTGTTGGTTTTTTTTCTTGAGTAAATTCTTCTAGAAAAGGAAAATGTTTTAATCTGGAGAAGGTTGCTTTTGGTATCATTGTCAGAACAGTTCAAAGACACTTCTCAAAGTCATTGTCAAAACATATACAGTGCAATGGATCTGATAGAACATCTTCACTCCTATGTGGATTGATATGAAATACCTTACAAACAAAGATACAGGCATGGGTGATGGACGCAGTTAAGTTTTCACCTCGGAGTTTTAGTTACATGTTAGAAGTACAGAATTTACAAGTTTGCTTTGAGGCTAAAATCTACATGAATGAAACCAGCTTCATAGTCTGCCTGAGAGCAAAGCAACAAAGACAAATTCAGGAATCAAATAAGCGAGAAACTACTAGATGTTCACATCTGATTTCTGGACAAAAGAAAAAATTCAGAACACATTGGTTTAGTAGAGTGGGAACTCAATCCACACCTCATCAAACGTATGCAGCCTCAAAGTCTGAATGTATCTGGGAGATGATCAAGTTCAAATATCATTTTTAAAAACTGCAATGAATAATTACAGACTGCTTTCATGTGAATTGAATTTCTCTTTAAAGTTGCTGAACTGTACAAAAGTAGAGCTAATGAAGTCTAATTCACAAAGTGGAGCAAAGCTGCGTCATCGAACGGTGAAATATACACAAATGTGCAGCCATCATGCTGAAGTGGGGGTATTCACAGCATTAAAAACGGGTGTTGAATGCGACGGGGCAGGGCTAAACAGCATCTGCTTCTACAGCAAAATCTAGAAATGAACTTAAAAGGAAAAGTACGGGGAAGAAATTGTTTGATGGTTTACGAGGAAAAACACTTCAATAGTAAGAGAGAAATGTAGAAAAATCATCTTTAAACCTGCTGGTCGCAATTGTAGTAAATAAGTACTCAATACATCGACTATTTTTTCCCAGTAGTGGAAACTACACATTTTTACTATAAACTAGTCACGACCAGGCGCATTCCCCAAGATTTCAGACAGCGGAGTCAAAGGAATAACCAAAAAGTGGTCCGAGAGTCAAGGCCCACTTATAGAGCGTTTCCGAAAGACCAGGAATGGGCAGGTACTGTTTTTCTATTAAAACAATAATTAATGTAACTTTGTAGCGCGCACTACGCCACAGAAGAAAAAGCACATTTAAGCCAGCCTAAAGTTTTCTGTTGAACATTTGGACAAGCCAGTGAAATATTGGGAGAATAGAGTCTGAAGACATAAGACCAAAATGTAACTGAAGGAAAAATAGCAACGCACAACGTGTCAAAAACTTCTCACCTAAAGTTTAAAAGTGGACAAATCATGACATGGAAACGTTTTTCAGGATATTTTACTAGCAGACTTCATGCGATTGAGGGAAAAATGTATGCAGAGATTTACTGAGTCTGAAGGTGGTGAATTCTTTTTGAAGTATTCCGCTCTAACACAAAAAGCGATGACTTATCAAAGTTATTTTTATTCAAAATCATTCTTTGAGCTCTGAATGCAACTCTTATCAGAACAAATTGTTTTTTCTTGTATTCCAAAAACAAGGGTAGCGAATTATTTAGCTTTCAAGGAAGAATGTTTCTACTTTGCTTCAGCCTAACAACAGAGAAGCACGTGAAAGCGCAGTACTGAATTAAAAAGGGGAAAGCATAAGTCACCATAAAATAATTAGGCTGAGCAAAAATTGTAACAGATATGCAACCAGCAAGTGTGTTCTTGTTGGAAACGCTGTTAGGCATCACAAATTTTACGATTTGAACCTGCTGGAGCTTAGGGACGATTTATTTGAAATCCCAACATTAATTGCGGATTTCAACGTTTGCTCGGTGTTTTATTAATACTGTGCTGCTGCACAGATTCCCAAAAATAAATACATGTGATCTTAAATTGACTTGGAACACGCCCTGCAAACCAGTCTCCGGACACACACGTCTAGTTCATCCTATCCGGTCATACGGATGGTACGCATGGTTTAAAAGGACTCACTGCTGCAGCTATTCCACTCCAGGGAAAAGTTCAAGCATCACAGCTTTAATAGTGATGAAAACCTGGATTAAGTTTCAACTGTATCCCTTGGGTCTAGTTTGATATCCGCCTGCGACTTCAGGCGTTTAGCGACTAAAAGTTAGTTTGGTATAAAGTGGAGCTAGTGTGCTAACAAAGATCAAGTTAAGGACAAACATACGGCACATATTTTAAAAAAAAGGAAAAAAAAGGCCTGATGCTACATTGTGAAAAATAAAAAGACTAATGAAACTAAAATGTGCTTCTTGAAAGAAACCGCCTAATGAACATTATTCATACTCATTCCAAATAATAATAATAATAATAAAAAAAACAAAATCAAAAGAAAATAAGGTAATGTATGCATTCAAGTGGTACTTTTATGGCTTTTTGTACAATACAACCTTTAGTGAAAATATACATCTAGACATAAATTCAAGTACAAATGTACAAAATCTTTAAAGTCATACTTTTTTCTTTAGCTATAATACACTTTTAATACAGCTCATAAATACAGGTCGACATTCACTGAGTTCCTAAGATTCTCGCGCTCGGTTGGAGATTGTGGTGAAGCTCTGCGGCGGAGGGGTGCGGGCGGAGGGACGGAGTGGTTTAAAGTCGTGAGGGCTCTTCTGTCTCGTCGTCACTGTAGCCGCTCTTCAGACAGACCTGGGAACAGTAAAAAAAAAAAACAGACAAACAACCATGCAAATTGACTAACAAGTTTCATCACTAAATTTGAACATGCATTTAAGAAAATGTGACATTTTTTTTTTTTATGAAATAATGTTTTCACAAGTTCCAAAAATCATGGAATGAGAAAGTTTAGTTGGGATTTTGCAGCATCCTTAAGAAGGAAAAAAATACAGTCTGAAAAGATTTAAATGAAAAAAAATCTAACTTGAGCTAATAATATTTTAAAGACAATTCCTGTAAAAGACGAAAATATTTCACATATTTCAAAGTCAAAAAAAGAATGAAGGTAGCAGGAGATGATCCACTGGTTTGGAAAAGCAGGAAAAACTAAAGCTTGTTTAGCAAATTTCTTCGTATCCCATCAACTTTTTCATCTTTTATGTCACAACTAAAAACTTCAGTGTTTTCATTTAGAGTTTATGTAATGCACCAACAAAAAGTAGTAAATAATTGTGGAGTGAAGGGAAAATACAATACATTTAGGTGAATCATGAAAGGTGGCTAACTGGTGGCTTTTATATGAAAATAAATAAATACATAAAGACAAAAACTATCCTTTTACTTTATAAAAAAGGAGAAGAATCACATAGTAACATGAAGTTTGTAGTTTAAATGTAACAAAAAGTGAAGCTGCTCCTGGAGTATGACCACATAGCACTTATAAACACTGAAATTAATTTTTTCGAAAACCATGTTTCCTGTTCTGCCTTCCTGGATGAAAATGTCAGTTTTGCAGTGAATACCAGAGAGGACATGAAAAGTAGTGAGTCGGTAAAGCCCAGAACAAGGACAAAGACAAGAGACTGGCCTTATTCTAACAAACTCACAAAGGTGCATTAATAAAATCTTCAGATTCCATGTGAAGTAATGTCCTTTCTGAGTTTGGACAAGGCCTGTGGGATGGACAACAAAAAAGGAAAGCCAGGAAAGCAGGAAGTACCTTAGCCCCCACCCCCTCGGAGAGTCGCCGGAGCGCTAGCACTTGCCTCTCTTCTGAACAGGCGGTAGAAGAAGCCCCGCTTCGGTGGAGGGTTGGGCCGGTTCATATCCAGGTCTGGGCACAGCATCCCGTCGGTCTCATAGATGTTGATTTCTTTGAAGCACTCCATCTCAATCATCTACGAGAAAAATCAACAAATCCCACATTATATTTTTAAACACCTTCCTTCTACTACAAGGCAACCAAACACTCAGGAAACAGACTTTTTTCTATTTGGTAGCTATCAGACATTCCTGTGTGAGGTCATTGCTGTGGGATTTCAAGGATGATGTCATTTCAGGCTGCAGTACCTCGTTCTGCCACGGGATGGAGACACTGCCTGTGACAAACTTTGAGTAAAAGTCGTCATCCGTGGGGTCAAGGTTCACGCCTTTGACAGTGGAGAACTGCTCAATGTCCAGGACGTCTTTACAGTACACGGCTCGAGGCTGAGAGGGGGACAGAAAGGAGCAAAACAAAAGACGTAAGACACTTGGGGGGAGGAGGAGAACCAGCTGGAAGAACAATGAACAAGTGATGCGAAATCTGCAAAAAGTCTTTTAAATCTTGCAGCAACTTGAGTCATTAGAAAAATTGTTGAAGGAAAGCAATAAGAAGTGATCTTTGCAGTTTGCTAAAAATCCATGGGAGACTAACACGTGTAAGGATGTGAAATTTGAACTGGCTGGAGGTTCAACAATTAATCGGATTAATCATGATCAATCGGTTATCCACATAATCATCAACTAATTTAGTCACTGAATAATCAAAAAAGTCTATATGCTGATAAACACTCTCCAAGGTGTGACAAACAGTGCAAAGAATATATACAGTAAGCATTTTAGATGAAAAACCTTTGAAAATATTTTCTACCCAGAACCCTTACACTAGTGCATTAGTTTTAGTTTCAAATTCTGTAAAATTTTGATATCAAACACCATTTTATATCCAGATTTAAATTGAAAAAATAATGAACAGAGCAGCTCTACAACACTGATGTTAAGTGAAGCAGTAGAAGTTTATTAAAGTATTTATTTTATATTTTTTTTAGCTGCAAATGATCAAGCGTTCATTAGATATTGTATGAAATAAGCTTAAGTGGTTAAATTAAAAAAAATCAGCAGAATGTGCTATTTTTTTAATTCAATCATGCGGCTAATTATCAGAATAATCATTCATTGCAGCTCTAAATCCTGCACACAGCCAGAACTACGATAGACTGGTTTAGACCATAATCATGTTAGAATGGCCCAGTCAAAGTTCAGACCTAAATACAGTTCAGCATCTGTGGCAAAACTCGATACTTAAAAAATGGTTCTACAAAGCATCACTTCAGAGAGGCTATATACAAAGACACGTCACATTTTTTCATTTGATCATAAAAAAAACAAAAACAAATCAAAGACGATGTGCATGACTATGATTTGACTACCAACAAAGTCTCTCAAATGATCTAACTTTCAAAGCTAAAAAACCTACTAGTCCAGTTTATCTCATATAAATTGAGCTGTTGAGCTGAAATTAAACTACAATCACACATTGGTTCCCACACAGCCACTGGCTGCCATGATAAACTCATTTCCTTCTGACAATGGCATTTCCTGCATATGGACGGACTGTGCCTCAATGTGCCGTGTGTGCGTGTCCATCTCTCTTACATCTGGTATGAAGGGAGGGTCCAGCATGTTGGCCTCCAGCCGTTTGAAGTTGATGTTTCTGAAGATGGGGTGCTGCTTGACCTCGGTGGCCCCGCAACCCCGACAGCCGAGCCTCTCCTTGGGGTCCTTGGCCAGGAGCTGAAACCCAGCAGGAGGAAGGAAAGCAGATTTAAACATCTGAAACTTCAAAAGGTCCGACTAAAGAGAGGCAGGCAAATGACGCGTCGGCTAGTAGGTTTCCTGTTAGGGAGGAGGGCATCAAAGAAACGGTTCGAGAAATTTAATTTTTCGCTTTTCTCAAAGACCTTTATGAGAGATAAATATTAAAAAACACAAACCCCTACTGCAAAGTGCTAATGCAGCAAGAGAGAGTGTAGTTAATATTAATAAAACCTAGCTTGCCTTTCTTTTTATATCTTTTGCGTAAATAACACAAAGTTTCCTAGCAGATTTTCAATCTTGTCATCCACTCAGCTCACTCATCTATTTCTGGCGGTAGAAGTCGCCGCCCCTCTGGCGTCCCAGAGACCGACGCCCCTCCCTCTCCTGCTGCGCTCCCTCCTCTTCCATATTTACCTTCTACCCAGAGACCCTTCTTCCCCGAGTCTCCCTCACTCCTCTTCTCACTGGGGAGACTTTAAAAATGCTGAACTCTGGGTCAAAATATTCCACTAAGTTTAAAAAAAATAAAAAATGTCCCAGTGCTCCTGCTCTCAGAAACACACACACACTCAGTGGCTCGCTCTTCAGATTTGTGAAGGGAAATAATACAAGCATATGAGACACTAGGAGGAATAGTGACAGCAGGTAACAGTTTGTTAGACAAAATTATTATTTTAAATAATTACAAATGGTCAGTACTGTTATAAATGAGAGTGTGTAATTTATATACATTTTCTTGAATTCTATCTATCTCTGTGCTGCGTTCAGAGAGGCTGCAGCAGCCTGTGCATCTCTATTATAGTACAGCTGGTATATAAATGAACAATATTTTTATATAAAATAGAATTAACAAATACTTTAATTTAGAAAATTATTTTTTCTACGTTCCAATTAAATATCTGCATAACACCTCCACAACAAAGTGACAGTAATGGCGCAAGGAATCAGTTTTTGTTCAGAATGATTTGCTTTACTTATTTTCCTCTTCGATGGACACAGAAATTACTTCAAGGAATGTCTTTCATCTTTCCTGATAAAAATGAGCTTTTCTTTGCTCTAAATCCTAAACAGAAAACACAATTTTTTTTTTTTCATAAAAGATTTAGAAAACATAAGTTACCTTCCTTCTTAGCTTCATTCAATTCAACTGAAAAATACTTTATTGATTCCAAAGGGAAATTAAATGTTGCTGTAACTCATTAATTCAAGATTATTCAAAGTTACTCTGGATGGTGACGGATGTGGGCAGGAAAGACCTCCTGTAGCAGTCTGTATTACAGTGCATTTGAAGAAGCCTCTGACTGAAGACACTTTTCTAAGACAGTCTTATGAAGAAGATGCACGTTTTACAGCTCAAGAAAAAACTTAATGTTATGCATATAACTACTGTTCCCTGAAGGAGAGGAACGAGGTACAACACAGCTAAGGCTATAAAGTGTCTTTGGGTTATAGAGGTTCTTTACCGCTGTTCTAATCTCACAGAGAGATATTTGTCCCTTCAGTCTCTTTCTCCTCACCTGCCTGCAGATGTCCTTCGCATCCTCTGAGAACTTATCAGAGTACTCCTCCTGGTCCTCGCGCACCCGTCTGTCCACCTCCTCCCGCTTGACTCGCTCCTTGCGTTTCCGGAAGGGTGACTGACCCTGGATCATCTCGAAGATCAGACAGCCCAGACCCCACCAGTCCGGGCTGAAGGTGTAGCTTTCGTTCTGGATCACCTCAGGAGCTGCGGAGTGGACGAGAAGCAGCAGGTGGACTGTGACGTAAAGCGGTTCGACAGAAAACTGAGACTACAACTTCTTCATCTTTATGAGTAATTTTCTGGTTAAGTGAAGGTCAAATAAAGTGTACACAGAAAGAGTCGAAATGGGAAGAAAGGAGCTGATGGACCAACATGTTGAAGTTCTTACCCATGTATCCAACTGTGCCTACTCTCCCTCGTATCGTCTCCCCTTCAGGGATCTGAACAGCGAGACCCAAGTCGGAGATCCGAATGTGCCCTGAGCGAAAGCAAAAGACAGATTGTTTACCAGAAATTTTCTGAATACCAGTAATTTAACAAAAACAGACGCCTGTAAGTAACATCTGCAGAAATACACACAGCTGGAGATGTGCTTGAGTTACACTGAAGCATGAAATAATTTCAGGGAAAAACCGACCGAAAGAAAGGTGGGTATCCTTTTACTTTAAGATGGATGTGAGCAAATTAATGTTAATGCAAGAAGGAATGTAAGGAGAGTTAGGCACACTTAAAACAGAGCCTCTGCAGCCAATGAAAACAGGCAGATACAGTGCAGCTTGTTTGATTTGGACATTGTAGGCCAAATTTCTGAAATGAAAAATGAAGGACAAGAAGCACATTTTGAGCAAAAAATCGATGTAGTAAAAACTAAAAAAGGCGACATACCACGGTCATCCAGAAGGATGTTTTCAGGCTTCAAATCTCTGCAACAAACAACAAGTTATGAGCTGCTCCTGAAATTAGAGCTGGTCTCAAAAGCAATATTTTAGAAGAGTAAGAGTATAACAACATAAGTGAAGAATAAATGCTCTCAAATGCAGTTTTGATCTTTACCAGAGGAGCAAATTAAGATGTTGGGAAATTTGACGTTTCAAGCAGAGCTATGCAAGGTGATGTCTCAACTTTTTTTCTGAAATTACATTTATTTTACACGTTAAATAGAAATATTCTCACAATTTTCCTTAAACCTTCTTTCAATCCAATATGCCAATATAGAAAAAAAAGAAATAAGACTTTGTTTATAATCCAGCCTAACATATAATAGTTAGATCTTTAGAAAAACACAAATAAATTACACCAATTTTCAGCCAGAGTGGGCTGAGCAGAAAATAATTCAATTTCAAAACCTGGTCAAACCAGAGATCTGAAACTGACCTCAAATCAGTGACTCAAGCCTGAACGAAAGCAGTGCGTACTGAAACCACAGAGCCAGCTGTTTCCTCTGACACACGCAGAGATCAATGAACATGTTTTTGCAGTTATAGCTGCTTGAGGCCTGAAGATTTAGCAGCGTCTTTTTCTTCTATGAGCACCTGTGTTTATGTTCCCATTTCTCACTGATCTTGACAGATGCGTTATGCCTTCTAGGAATCTATACGTAAATCAAATTGTCCTTCAGAAACATTTTCTCTGAAACAACAGATTGCATCCTCAGAATATCCCCGAAAACCTCCAGTCAGTAAAGCGTCACCTGTAGACTATCCTCTCGCGGTGCAGATCCTCAAGGCCACAGCAGATCTCAGCAGCGTAGAAAAGGGCCCTTTGCTCGTCAAAGCCAGAATTTCCCATGTTGTAGATGTGGAACTTTAAGTCACCACCATTCATTAAGGTCAAGACCAGGCACAGCGCGTCCTTGGTCTCATAGGCATAAGCTAGACTAACCTGGAGGAGGGGGAAAAAAAAAAAAGAAAGAGAGATTTACAGAAGCGGTAGTGAACCTGGATCAGAGACCGGGTGGGAGGAGTTGGATAAAGAGAGAGAAATGAGAGGATGGGGCACAACTCTAATATCAGAATTGTATAATGCTCCCCAAATATTCATCAATTATCCCAAATGGATTGTCAGGAATGTACACAACGTGAAAATCTAAAGAAGATGTATCCCAGAGACGGAAAATCCATCTTGCAGCTCTCGTTCCATCATCAATCACTCTCCTTTTTCCTTCTTTCCCACAAGCCTCCCCCCTTCTGCTCACTTCCCTGCTGTGGGTCAGTGACACACAGGGTACAGTGTGTGCATGTGCAGTTGTGTAAAATGTTGCTGCCATCAGGAGGGATCCCATCTGCTATGGAGCATGTAGAGAGAGAAAATACAAGGAAGGAAGGAAAATGTTCCTATGGGCCAAGTGAGCAACAAACAACCAGCATATAGAATTTTATTGTGATATTTTATGGTACAATGGTGGCAAAAATAAAAATAAAGATAAAAAATAAATCACTTCTCTTTTAGGCAACTGTACGGCTGTGACTGCATGGCTCAGCATTCACAAACACAAATACTACTTTTGAGAAACATACCCATTCAAAAAAGGAAACTTAAACAAACTGCGATTTACTAAAACTGGACACCGTAACTTAATTTAATTTTTAAATTTACTGACATTTATTGATGCTCTTGTGGAACAAATAGTACAAACATAATGTCTGACAATACTGTCAGTTTTGTATCTGACATGATTAATAGAAATTTATCAAGGCAACAATAAGAAATTTTTCATGATAAATAATAAGCGATACAATAAATGCCCACCACAAGGATGTAGTACAATTTCACTATAAAAACATTAAATGCCCCAAAAAACGGAGACATTCTAATCTGATTTGGATTTTTCACCAATTGTCGTTTTTATTTCATTCGCATTTTCCAATTTAGACTAAAAGATTCTGATAAGGATTTGAACAAAAAAATGAAGAATTAAAGCTAGACAAAACGAACAAAATTCATCCATTCATCATCTACATCAATTTGTCCTTGCAGGGGTTCAAACACAAAGCAACAATGCTGTCAACTACTCTACCTTGCAGCCTGAAAGTAAAATTGTTTTAAATTAAAAAAATTAATCAAATTACATATTTTAAAAAAATCTATATCTGCAGTATTTATTGAACCACCTTTGAAATCCACAAGCATAAAAAAATATTTCTACCGATTAAATCGAAGCAAAACTCTTACTACTGCTACTTTCCTTTATACTGCTGCCTATTTTGTGCCTGCATCAACACTGATAGGGATATTAGAGTAAAGCACAAGTCAAAAAGATGGGAAACAAACTGCACCACAGTGCGGTAGCGCTAACTCACTTCCCCTGCTACAGACATCAGAGCAGAATCACCCTTGTGGCTCAAATTCCCATGTATCCTCCCACACTGAAAGCACACGGGAGGCTCATTGTGTAAAACATGCAGCAGGCTAATGGTATGCATTGACTAATAGTATGCACCAATCACAAAAAGGTAAAGAACAATACTGAGAGAGAGGAACGAGGACTTGGAGAGAGCACTTGACTCTTCTCCTCGCTGCTGCTGTTTGGTCAGCGTTTCCAGGCAACTGTACTGCTCTTGTAGGTAGAGAGGCACATCGAGAGTCATCAGTTCTGCCTGCAGCACCCAGAACCAACACACACATACACACACACACACGTAATAAAAAAAACACACAAAAAAACATGTGCCAATCCCAGGTGACTGGAGCTGCAAGTCTGAGGTTTGGCAACATACCCACTCCAGCCTCTGTGTGTGAGTGCGTGTGCGTGCGTGGGGGGGTGTGTGTGTGTGTGTGTGAATGAGCATGCCTCTATCATGACTCACTCAAATCAAGGGCGCACAACATAACTCGCGCTGCATCAGAAATCGACTAATCCAACACTCTGCACAACCTCGACACAGCCGTTGGCTACAAGTGGAGAGAACGAAGAGGCTTCGAGGCACAGCGCTACCGAACGAAACATCAATACCATCGTTCTGCGACAGTCTGTGCGCGTTCCCACAGGGGACGATCAAAATGATTTCCACAGCAATCTAAATCCATATCAGAAACTCAAAATAAGACAAAACTAATTTACAAGTAACGTTTCAGCAATAAATAGGAGCTTGTTTTAAGTCAATAATTCATTAATATTGAACTACTTGTTGGTGTAATCTGCTAGTGGAACTATATCTTGAGAAAAGCTACTTGTAAGACAAAACTAAGATATTTGCACAAGAAACTAGACCAAAAATATTTGGTAAGATTTTGTGTCTAGCAGTGAAGCTGCTGCAGATGTCAAAGCTTCCATCTTTGTTCCACTACAGTCCTACTGAAGTGCAAATCTTTACACCAAAATAATAAATGATCATTATCGAGAATAAATCTGAAAAAGGCCACCTGGCAGTCCGAGTCACAAGACCACATGGGCAATTCAACACATTACTTAATCCACAGCAATGATGTCAATAAACACACACATGCACTCACACCCACACACACAGCCAGCTCTTGCTCAGGCTATTGTGAACATGACTTATGCACGACATGCAGCATCGCTCTTTGATAAGCGATGCTGCATGTCCTGCATGTCTTCTAATCCAAAATCAAGTTTGTTTTTGTTTTACAGTGATTTTTATGTCCAATGTTGGTTCAATAAGCTTATTTATTAGTTGGAGGACAATAAAGATTAATATTGGACTACATTTTTGCTCTATTATTATTTCAGAATGGTCTGTCCATCCAGCTCGTCTGAGATTTAAAAGAATTATAAAAAAGTCAAGCTTCCAACATTCATTCATTTACTTAACAGAAGTAAATCGTAGCAAAAGTACACCTTCTTCTCCTGCAGTGATGTATGTTTGTGTAAACACTTGGAGTAAATGGAAAGAGAAACACACATTCCTGGTTGTGCAGCTGAGCTTGAGAGCTGATACCAACATACAGCAGGGTAACTATATAAAACAAGGTATTTCCATTTCTTTTTTTGATTGTTTCATTGGGAAAGAACAAGTAAAAGGCTGATACTTGTGCGTTCGCTAGAGCTTATAAACAGCAAGAGAAAAGAGAGCATTCAGAAACTGGACTTCATTTGATTTTTCTCCCCACAAAAAGTATGCAGCTGAGACCAAATATCTGCACACATTGTACGAGAAGAGGACCATCAGTTCTCCGTTTGTCTGACATTTAATCAAAATACAAGTTGTCTGTTTTTAGGTCAGTTAAGATTACAGAAATTGTCTGCATCTACTAAAAGCCAGAATAAAAGAAAGAGAAGTTTTATTATTTCAAATTTAGAAGAATGCACACATCCCTTAATTATTTGATAGATCTATGAACTTAGGTTTGCAGTCTACCCTCTCTCTCACAGACACAAACTTCTTAAGCTCTGACCAGATTTTTCTAAACGCCTGAGGTCAGCGCTTTGTGATGGCCTCTCTAAAACATTGGTTCTGTTGTCCTTAAGACTTTGTTAATAACTTGGTAGTATGCTTATGATAACTGTCTGTTTTATGCCTAAGCTTCAACTTCCTAGCTGAGGAAATGTTCCTTCATCGTGAGGCCATCTATTTTGTGAAATGTTCGGTCCACACATCATGATGCTGCCAACACTGTACTTTACAGTTGGAATGATGTTCTCTGGTTTGTAAGCCTCTCCATTATTCTTCCAATCAAGAAGAATAATGTCCCACAGTTCTACTTTAGTTTTATCAGACTACCGGACACATCTCTAAAACTGAAAGTCTTTGTCCCTGTGTGCATTTGTAAACTGTAATCTGGCCTTCTTTGTTGCTTTTGGAGCAATGGCTTCTCCCTCGCCGAGTGGTCTCTCAGCCCAAACCGGTACAGGACTCGTTTCACGATGGATGACGACGCTGTCGGGAAGATTCTGGCTAAATCTAGTCCAAGATGTCTGGATGTTTTTATGAGGTTTATACAAACCAAGACAGCTTTATCTCTGGGCCCTTCCTGGGCAGAATGATGGCAGAAAATGCTGTTTATGCTTGTACAGAATTGTTTGAACAGATGAACAAATGGAAGTAAAATACAAATCTAAAGAATGCAGTCATTATTCTGGCATTTAGCCAACAGAAATAATTTTTTTAATCCTAACCAACTCACTTTATGTCAGACATTGAGAATATATTTGGTTTTAAGTGTGTGTTTACCTGCAACACAGTCTGACTTGCAGACAATAACATAAAACCATGACAATTTGTTGGCAAGAATAAATGTCCAATCAGTTTCAAGGAAATACTGGAACATTTGAGGCTGACGGCATGCTGCAAATAAACCCAAATTTCAGATGTTTGCATCCTCTAAATAAAATGCTGAATATGACTTTGATTTAATGCATTCAAGCAACGTAAGTGGTCAGAATGTTTAAATTTTCCTGAAATCATTCAAGACAATATTTTTGTGGTTTCATTGTAATAAATCTCTCTCCTCAAAACCAAACAAGCAGAACTCTGATTTCCTGCATCTAACTTTTAGCAGGTGGCGATTAAAGGATTTGCAAACATGTCATTTGCTTTAATTTGCAGGATTCTGCAGCCGCAAACACCAGGCATGCATGCATACAACACAGATGCAATTCAGGGAAAGGTTGAATAAGAAAAAAAGTCGTACTTACTACAAAACTACTGTTAACTTTTTCTAATATGCGTTTTTCGTTTAGTGCCATTGCTTCACCTTTTCTCTTCTTCACCCGCTTCTTTTCCAGCTTTTTACAGGCATACATCTTACCGGTGGCACGTACTTGGCAGGCACAAACCTGAGAAAACGAGCAAAATGGGCTCATGTGAATCTGAACAACTTGGTCTTCCTGTTTAATATTAAATATAACACAATTACACAACAATCAACCTGGTCTTACCTCGCCAAATCCACCTTTTCCTAGTACTCTGTAATGTCTGAAGGTATTTTTGGTTACAGGTTGCCTGCAGGGATAAAAAAAGCAAAAACAAATAAGAAGAAGATGTTAAAACAGGAGAGAATAGTGTTAAAGGAGGAAAAAAAAGAGCTTAATATACCAGCTGATGTCACTCTGACACACCATGTGATGTTGCAGACAGATTAATGGTCTAATTTATTATTAATCCACTCTGATGACTGCTGTTTCCATCCTGCTCTTTTCCTCCAACCATTATGCAAAGTATAAATTATTAACCTCTCGCAGAGACAGACTGATTGGCAGCCCCACCTTTATGTATTAGAGCAAACATTGCTGCTGCTACTTATATGACTAATAGGTTCTAGTATCAGCCATTTTCTAAAGACCAAGAGAAAGCAGTACAGTCTAAATGTTCTCCATAAACAAGATCACAGTAGATGCTTTGCATTTGCTGGCTCTACCCACCTTTCCAACCATTTCCACTGCAGGAAGCGAGAAAAGTACATGGACTCCTGGTAGGAGGAAAATGGAGCTCCACTCAGATAATCGCGAACTATTCTGGAGGAGGGAGGGAGAACAGAAAGAGGGGTTGTGATTATTCTGATAAGACAAACTTCTCACCAGATTGCATTCAGGCAGAGCAGCATTAAATCACGATCTACTCCCCAACATGTGTTTACGTTTGTGCAGCCCTGTAATTTTGTGCATTGCTGGCTGAGTTACTGTTCACAGCAACTTTCAGTGGAAAGATAAAAAATAATAACAACAACAACAATCAGGTTTTAACACTGTGAAAAATACAAACTGCCTTTGAATTGGGTCAAGATATGATTTCACACAGAACAGTAAATCTAATGTAACTATGAAGTCAATGGGGAAGTGGGTTGTGTTATTTGATCACATCAAACAAAAAACTAGACCTCAAAGAAAAGAAAATTACAAAGGCTTTGTGGATTTCACACTTAAAACTTAAAGTAGCACCGCCTCTTGTGAAAATGTCAGAAAACTGAAAATCTGAGAAGATGAGTATGACTGTCGGCTCCTTTCTTTGACTTCTGTAACACTCCCTTTATATGTAAGCAATAAGCTTTGCTTTTCAGACAAGGCTGTAAAAGTGACCTCAGAGTTTGAGATAAAACATTATAATGCTTCAGAATAAAGGCAGCGCCAGGTTAGAGCAGAAATCTGGGTTGTGGATGACAAAGCACACTTTAAAAATGTAACTCCTCTTCTACTGCCATATGAATAGGTCTGTCACGATAAACTTTACAGGACGATTAATTGCCTCAGAAGTTGTTGCGATAAACGATAATATAGTTATTTTGAGATCATTTTCGAGTAATGTAATGGTAATGGAATAATATTGCAAGTACAGCCTCTCTCAGACCAATAAACTTTTATTTCTAACAATCACTTAACACTGTAACTGGAAAACATTTTAACCATCCAAACTAAAACAAAACACACATTTTCTGAAGTTTCTGTAAACACAATCACCCTTCAAAAATGGGGATAGTTGAGAGCAGTGATCCAGGGTGAAGCCATTTGTCATCCAGTCTTTTGTAGAAAGAGAGAAATGAGAAAAACAAAATCATGCAAATGGGAATTATAAAGCTCATTTTAATTTATCATGTCATTAATTGACTTGTTGCTTATTGTGACAGGCTCACAATCATTTGAACTAAATAAATAAATAATTTGACCTAAATAAGTTATAAACTAAAGTTAAGTAAAATAGAAATAAAGTAAAATAAAAGTGTCACGAGATGAGAAATATTTCAGTGTCGTCAAACTGTGCAATGGTATTTATGACATATTACTAAATACAATCCAAAGATTAGCTGTAAAATACAGAAGATTTGTAACAAATAAGTAAAATAAATGCAAAAAGCTTTAACCATGATAAACAAAATTACTTGGACAAGGTGACAGTCCATTACAACACCAGAGAGAGAGGACGGACCAGCATACATGTCTAAGTAAGGAAGAAAATTAACCTCACACGTTTGTTTTGGCACTGCAGGACGAAGCTGGAGTACCGGGCAAGAACCCATGTATGCTTTGGGGAACACGAAGTCTCAGCTTAGAAATGCTGTGTGGGATTTTAATCTAGAATCTTCCTGCTGTGTAGCTCTAACCACCAACACACTACTCCCCACTCGGAGCCACCCTTCAGCTTTTCTTCAACTGTGGTTTGATCAACTGCTGTCATCTCATCAACAGGAAGCAAATTTCTGCAGGTACCGAAAGTCGTAACACTCCTCTGTTCACAAAACCTGCCAGTTAAAGAAAAACGCTCTTCTTAGCTCACTACTCACGAACAGAAACTAAAGTCAGAGCAAATATCCCACCTCTATAACCAAAATGATGATGTGATGCTGACGATGGGTTCAAAAATTTTTCCCAAACCATAATTTGAAAATACTTTAACACTAAGCAAGGCAAGTAAAGCTGCCTGTGGTCACCGCTCGCTGCTTTTGCCAAACACCCTTCAGAGTTTCCACCAGGAAAGCCCCCTGCTGAGACAGAAAGAAACATATCCTATGTCTCTGTGCAACGCAGACTCTCTGTATATGAAAATAATATACATACAAGCTGTCAACAGGATTTCAGGAACACAATCACACCGATTAATATCTTTCCTCCTCAAATCTTCCTGGTTTAAAGTTTAAAGAGCCAAGTCGTGTCCAAGCTGAGCTGGATCATGGTCTATGTGGTACAAACGGAGTGAGAAGAGAAACAAGAGGATGAGGAAAGACTGCACTGAAGGGTGACACTGTGCTCAGGCTATGACATAACACTATGTTGGACCGCAATACAGGAAGGAATATCCAGGAGTGCGCAAATGTTCTGCCAGAAGTCACGTTTCCTACAGCAGAGGGACGGCACTTAATTTAAAAACATGGAGGGAATCTAAAAGCAGAATGATCAAGGAGAAATGGATCAAAGACTAAACTTGAGGAAAGCTTTTGTTCAAATGCATGTTCTCCAGTCATTTCAGGTTTACACATTTATGATAATCTGAGGAAGTGCGTCTGCTGAGGAAAAGCCTCTTAGCTGCAGCTGTGGTTCACCTGGGTTGTTTCTGCCAGATTACTATATATAGAGAATAATAAACTCAGACAAATTAGATGCAAAGAGTAAATTTTAAGTCTTGGCAACACTTGTCAATGGGATCTAGGTGTGGACCTTGACTAGGTCATTATCACAAACACATCTTCTTTGAACTAAACACATCCAGTGCGTCTCTGGTTGGACATTAGTTGTCCTACTGGACCTTTGTCCTTGTCTCAACAGGTTTTCTTCCACCATTGTCCTGTATTTAGATCCATCCATCCCATCAACTCTGGAGAAAGGCATCCCAAAAGCATGATGCTGCCAGCACCATGTTTCACTGTGGACAATTCAGGGATATGTGCAAAAAGTTTAGTTTTAGTTTCATCTGAGATTTCTGAATGCAGCTGGTTGAACTTTATCTTTTTTAGAGTTAGTACAAAAATATGCATCGGATAAAATGTTAAACAATGTAACTTTTTCTCTCGTCTCTTTTGGACATGTCCAAACCACTCGAGTTGTTATTTTATTCAGTAAGAATAAACCTTGTGGTTGTCCAACTCTGATCCTCACTTTTCCTGAATTCCTTTTAAAACATTTTTCTGAGGATCTAAAGTGAGTCATTGGTCAACCCCACACTGAGTACTAATGTGTACCACTGTGCAAAAGTTTCAAACCATGCTTTAAGAAAAGCAGAAACTTCACTTCTAATGACTCAAACTTTTCTGCTTTTCTCTTAAATTGGATTTATTCCACAATTCTGAGTATTCAGAATTTAATACTTTTTCTATATTTGCTTCTTTTTCCACCCATTTTCTGTCCAGTCCTGGACAAAAGAAGATCTTTGAGAAACTTTGCTTAAGTCACTTTAAAAGATCACAAAAAAAATCTGTCTACTTGCACGCAAAGTAGGGTGAGCCAAGACTTTTGTACCTGCCAGGTAATTCATTCACAAGTGGACAATCTAAGAGGGTGTAAAATGTGGAAATGTCCCTCGAGTCACAATACAGCCACTAAATCTTTACACAAACATGAAAGCATGTTTCCAGGAAACAGGTTGGAAGAAATAAAACAGTCTGCTGGCGAGAAAATATCAACAACATATTTGAGGTGCACAAGTTTAGCTGCTTTAATGAGCGCTCGCTCACTAGAACCACACACATTGGAGCAGATCATCTGTAGTTAAATCGTCAACAGAAACACCGGATGGTACGGAAAGAGGTCAGAGTTGGATCCCAGTAATCCCAGTCTGATTTTCGTCAACCTGCGTGGTTTATATGAGCCTCGTTTCCAATCAGCCGTGAAGACATTCAGAAAGATAAATCCATCAGCAGCGCTTCAGTTGACTTTGGAGCCGGTGCTTAGAAACCGTATCAGTGGACAACCAGAAAGAGCAAAATCAGGACTTATTCACCAAGATTAGCTGATCACAATTGTCCATTCATTATACAGCGTGACAAAAAAAGCAAACAAACAAAAAATAAACTGCCGTACTGACGTTAGGTAAAACTCTAAACAGTTTGTGTCCAGGATGTGTGGACTCGGCAGAGATTTTAGCTTCTCTTTTCTTTACTAGACCTGTACTAATTCTGGATGGAGGAAAGATCAGCCCTGATTATACAACATGACTAGGCCTATTGCAATAAGCAATAACTCAATTAATCGCATAATAAATTAAAACAAGCTCAATAATTTCTATTTGCCTGATTTATCTTTTTTTTCTCTTTTCTTTTTCCTCTTTCTGCCAAAAACTGGATGTTAAACTTTTTCGGTCTGGTGTTTTGCTCTCAACTGGCCAGTTTTTAAGGAAAATATTGTTAAATATATTAACACTTCATTAATATTAATAATGAAGTGCAGACACTTCATTATTAATTTATTTGTTGTTTCTGTTGTTTTGTTTATTTAGTTTGTATAGTTAAAATCTCTTCCTGTTCCAGTGTTAAATGTTCATCAGAATTTAAAGTTTATTGATCTTTGAGAATGTGCTCTTGCATTACGATGCCGTCTGGGACAATTTATCGTCCAGCAACTTGTCATTTACAGGCCTAAACATGGCTGTTATATTCACAACTAAAAAGTTTTTTACAATATTGCCACACAATACCAAAAAATATACAAAAGGTAGAATTCAGGAGCCATGATAAATATTCCGGCATACTGGGAAAGATGAAGCTCTGCAGTGATAATAAAGATCAACTTAATGTGCATTAAGTTTTCATTCAGCTAGGCAATGAAAAAATGCCAAGCTGAAATTAATCTACAGAAAGCTTAAGAAATAGTAACATATATGAGAAAAACAGAATTATTGATGTAGAAGAAAATGGATTTATGCTTTATATTTTATTTTGTAAATCAAAATCCCTCAGAATTCACATATTAGTAAATCGAGTCCACCTGTGTGTAGCTCAACCCCAGTGTAAATCCAGAGGTTCTCAGGGGTTTGTTGCAGAAACAATCATTAAAAAAAAAACTGCATCATGCAGACCAAGGAGCAGGAGAGAGGTGTGGGGGAAGAGAGGTTGAAAGTGGAGTTAGGTGGAGCAACGTTCAATCCATCGCCTGAAAGAATTCATAAAAATCTTTCCTTTATGGAACAGAGTTTAGTAGGAATTCCTGATTTTACGGTCAGTGTGACTAAAAGCTACTGGGGAGTGAAAATTACCACTTCAGATTTTCTTGAAACATATAATTATTTGCTACCTTGTGTTGGTCTATCACATAAAATCCCAATGAAATGTACAGCTCTAATATGACAAAGGTCAAAATGTATGGATACTTCCTAAATACGGCCATTCTGGCAATTATTTTAGGCACATGACAACAGTTTGTAAAATAATGCGCCAGCTGATTCAACGGTTATATGATTATACCAAGCCCACCAGTTCCCGTGACAAATTTCTGCTCATTTATTCAAACAAACCAGTGATACACCTGGAATATACATCACCTGTAACTTAATTGTTCTCAGTTTTCAGCTTTAACTGCATTTATCAGAGAACAAACATAGCAAACGATATACGAATTACTGATGACCTTGACGTTACTTATCACTACCACATATATGATACATCCTACCATGAAGGTTATGGTTTTTCCGGCATTACTTATTGAGGTAAAACAAAGTTAGACAGCAGTATGCTAGAAACAGTGTGTGTGTGTGTGTGTGTGCAATGAAAAAAGAGCCAGTCTGTTTGCTTCCTCTGGCTCTCAGCAGAGGAAGCACAAACACCTGCACCGGCGTGCGTGTTTGTCAACCTGCGCGTATGAGGAAGACTGAGGTGGCTGTTGTTTCCATGCCAGCCGTCCGGATGCTTTCCCTGCCCAGGGCTGCGTTCGTGCGTGCGTGTTTACGAGCGTTACATAACCCCAGGT
Source organism: Brachyrhaphis terrabensis (assembly GCA_903067065.1). Classification (NCBI taxonomy): domain Eukaryota; kingdom Metazoa; phylum Chordata; class Actinopteri; order Cyprinodontiformes; family Poeciliidae; genus Brachyrhaphis; species Brachyrhaphis terrabensis. The sequence continues at coordinate 67,406 of CAEGAG010100016.1, forward strand.
GTCAGCTGTCCCGCCATTCCCAAAGGCGAGACGGTGCCGCGAGAACACAAACCGTTCCCAATGGAGCTGCTGGCTCCGTACGCTGACGGCAACAATCGATGGCAGAGGTAAGTCGCGAGCAATCTATACAAGTTTTGTTGCGGCGCGCGAGTCCGATCGCAGCTGGAGGAGGACGGTTGAGTTTCAAGACTTACTTGGTGCAGTCGTTGAAGAGCTCCTTGCATGGACTCTGCTCCAGCCTCTCCCGGCACCGAGCGATAACGTCCTGGGGAATGTCGGGTAGATGGGCCGCCGACTGGAAGGAGATAAAGAAACACAAGATGAGAGGGGGAAAAAAAGGATTCACTCAAAAATAAAGTGGGTTTTAAAGTACTTTGTACCAGTAATGTATTGATGGGATCTTTACACATTTCTTTATAAAAAAAAATTTTCCACTCTCAAAATATCAAAGTTTTCAGTCATGTTTAAAATAAAATACAAGTTGCCTGTGAACCTCTGTGGACAGGCTTTAATCACTAAAAACTCAGGGAAGGACAGAACAGAGGAGCACAACGAATAGAGAATGAGAAAGAAAGACAGAAAGTCAAAGAAAGAAAGCAAAAGAGAAAAAGAAAGAGTAAAAAACAGAAAGAGCAAAAGAAGGAACAGGAAGAGAGGAAGTAAAGAAGGAAGGAAGGAAGGTCAGAAGGAATGAATGAAGGACTATATAAATATAAATAAATTTTTTCATCGTCTGTTTTTCTCTTTCACTCTATAATCCAGATCAGGGAAATATTGAAATCAAGCATCATTGAATCCTGGGCACAATTTGATCAATAGAGAATGACAAAGATAATTTAATCCCACAAAAGTTCACTTTGGATATGGATTACAGTTAACCTGCATCATTCCTAGCACTGTTTCCTAAGTGATCTGAAATTAGCTGTAGTCATAATGGACAGTGAAATCCATCAGAGTGATCAAACACATTACTGGAAAGCTTAGTTTTGATGGACATCACTGCAATGACAATTGCAAGAACACGTTTCTCACAGCACAGTAATTTCATCATCTGTTGATCCTTACAAATGGTGAAAAAAATGTCCTGCATCTATACCAGGGGTCGGCAACCCAAAATGTTGAAAGAGCCATATTGGACCAAAAAACAAAAAACAAATCTGTCTGGAGCCGCAAAAAAGTAAAAGCCTTATAAAAGACTTGTAATGAAGGCAAAACAGGCTTTAAGTGTTTATTTTAGCCCAGGGGTCGGCAACCCAAAATGTTGAAAGAGCCATATTGGACCAAAAAACAAAAAACAAATCTGTCTGGAGCCGCA
>CAEGAG010100022.1:0-18420 GCA_903067065.1 Brachyrhaphis terrabensis
TCATGTTTTTGGACTGTGGGAGGAAGCCGGAGTACCCGGAGAGAACCCACGCATGCACAGGGAGAACATGCAAACTCCGTGCAGAAAGACGACGGGCTGGGAATTGAACCCAGAACCTCCTTGCTGCAAGGCAACAGTGCTACCAACTGCGCCACTGTGCAGCCCTATAATATAATTATCTTGCATTAATTTATATTATTGCAAGATAATCTAAATTATCTTGCAAATAATTTATATTTTGTCTCGTTACAACTACTCTCTTGAAAGAATGTGTTGATTTACGACTAATTTTCTGTTATGATCAAGTACACATCTGGATTAGTGTTGTCTTATTTCAAGGTCTGGACACACAAATTATGTGCTAGAAAATTTACCAATCATGTTACTCCTTAGATGTATGCATTTCTGAAACTTTCCACAGTCAATTAAAGCCTCCACCACTGTTTCTTCTTCTTTTGTTTTATTAGTTTAACAGAGACAATGTGCAATTTAAAGAAAGTTACTTAAACATGCTTTACACCAGATTGAGTGTAAGCTATTATTTTTTTTCCATCTTTGGGGTTGATGTATTAAAATTATTTAACACAATTTTGTAAAGAAGCACAATTCTTGTATTAAATAATTTTAACATTGACTTTTGTTGATTTCTTAGAACAGGAAATGTGTCCGAATTTTACACAGTACGTCATTCTTATATAGACACATTGTTGTGTTGGGTTTTGACACAATTTGTGTTATTAACACATTTGCTCTAAAATGTGTTAATAGAAGTCCTTATTTCTGTGTACTAATTCAGCTGTTTTGTAAAGGCCTCACAGGTTTATGGAACGTTATTGAACAATAAGAGTAATTAAGTCCAGGAAGCACACCGGACTGGCCAAGTAAAAAAGTTTTACAGAAGTTGTAAAGCAGATTAAGCAATACAACTTTGAAGGTCACGCAAAGAGAAAGAATTCAGCCATTGTTGAGGGGGGGAAAAAAGCAATAAGAAGTGAAGTCTGGAATTTTCCATAAACCATGTACAGGACACAGAAACATGCGGAAGAATGTGATCTGCCCAGATGAAAGCCACGTTGAATTTTTAGTACTTAATGCAAAGTGGTAGGGGAAAATTCTAACTCCACATTTTTTTTTTTTACCAGGATCAAGAAGCTGATGTGTTTTCATGGGATACAATTCTTGGAAATTTCATCCCATTCTTGCACAGTTTGACATATTAATCAAAACGGGGCATAATATATTAAGTTACTGTAAAACAACATCAAATCCAACATGTTCACTCTTGGTTTAAAAATGAAAGTAGTCCTGCAAAAAGCATTCTTGCAGCTTTCACAAGCATCACAGTAATGTAGGACAAAGTGAGTGCTCTTGTTTTTCCACATATCCATCCTCTATCAAATTGTCAATGTTAGGAAACTGACGTGTAATAGTGACTTAAAGGGTTATTTTTGTTTATATTTAAACACTAACACATGAAATGTATATAAGCAAGAACGAATTATCAGCCATTTTTGCTGATAATTGAACAAACTTTAGGAAATGTTTGTATTTGATAATTCAATTATCTGTAGTAGGAGTTAGAAAAGACAGTAAAGGGATGGACTTAGTTTGGTTGGTGACACAAAGCAGAAAACTGCTTATTAATTAATTAATTAATTAATTAATTTTTATTTTTTTACAACATTCAGACTAATGAGCCTATTATTAAACATTAAACATTTGCAGGTGATTTTTTTAAGGACACGCTGGTCCTCATGCTGGTTTTCTCCACAGATACATTTATGGGTGGTCTCCTAATCGAGACCCAGCCTGTAGTTTTAGTAAACATGACGTCAGCAGTCCATTGAAATAATTAAACAGGCGAACTCACTTGTGATTGGCTAACCAAAAGAAAGCGTCGCTCCAGCCAATCGCCGTCGCGCTTACTCGCCGATGCGGTAGTACCAACATGGCAGCTTTCTGAGTTTTGGAGGAGGAGAGCTGGTGTAAATACAGAGAAATTCAGCGTTTCTGAGACGAGGACAGGGTCAGGGAGCCTGAGCTCGAGACTTATTGGATTGTCGGCGGAAAATGTCGAGCGACGGGAACAAGAAACAGTTCTGGAAAAGAAACGCAGCCAAGGTTCCTGGCAGGTGAGTGACGTGTTCCCCCTTCTGCTGGCTAGCTTAGCAGAGCTAGCTTCTGTTAGTGGAGCTTCTCACGCAGCTTTCACTTTAACTGAGAGCCTTAACGTTGTGCACAAAGTTGTCCAGTTTTGACTAAACTGACGTGGCACTGCTCATGTTACACTATTGCTTTCTGTACCGCTTACATCTTCCTGCTTACAGCTGTCAAAGAGCTGCGATGCTAACAGGGGCTAGCACCTCTTAAATCTCCCCGAAGTAGGTTCAAAGTTGTATCTGTTGCTGCAGTCACTGACTGAATTATGAAAAGGTGTATTACTATAGCAGTTTTTGTCTCCATAAATCGAAAACGTATCCTTTTGCACAGATTGAGGTAAGCACATTAAGCCTGAACGGATGAGTCCATTCATTTCCTTTTCTCTCTCTCTCTCTGCTTTACTTCCTCAGTATTCAGCATGTTTACGGCGCACAGCATCCACCTTTTGACCCTCTTCTTCATGCAAAGTGAGTTCAAATTCTTTCATCAGAAAGAATTTGTATTTGTAAAGAAAAATGCGTTACAATCTTTTTGGAGTTGTTTATGCACTTTATGATGTTTGTCATCTTCCATTTGCAAGTAAAAACTAGCCTCTGGTGTCCATCATCTCTTTAAGCCAATGAACTTGTAGGATTATATATACATGATCTATTAGACAGTCAAGGTGTTTCTGGAAATTACTAAAATATGCTTTTGTTTATACTTGACCCTTTAAATTTGTGGTAACAGGTTTAAAGCATGCAGTATTCTGTTTTCTCTTTCTCCCAAATAATTTGCTTCATGTTTTGTAAAACTCAAGACTGTGTGTTGAAAGTTTTTAGGGGTTTTCTTTTACTAAAAGTATTCTTTAAATGTTTAAATAAGAAAATCTCTTTGTCTCCAAGGCAGGATGACATTAGAGTCATTGTAACTGTAAAACATCCCACCAAACAACAATTTTTGGACTGCTAGCGTTCTCCATCAAAGTAAACCTCATCTGGAATAATAATCTGATTTCAGATTTCAAATCTTTCCCTTCCAAGCTTAAAAAGTGGGTAAAAATGAAACAAAATCAAACACATTTTTGATATTTAGCTCTCTTTTAATAGAGTGGAACCTGTCTGGTTTGCATCTCCACATTGTATTAGGTAGATGTGTTTCGTGGCCTCTAACTCTAAAGTGTGCACAGTTTGGAGTGAGACTGATCGGCTCTGAAGAGTCAGCAAACTGGAGTCCATTCTGTCGCAACGACTCCGACACAAAATAAATAACCAAATGAAACCACATGAAAAAGAGGAAGTGGAAGTACAAGAGCCTCTGTTGTAAATCGTGAAAGAAACACTTGAAGCTAGATCTACACAGAAACCAGTGAAGACCTTTTGCTTTGTGGATAGTTCCCTGTATTCTCCAGATTTTCGGATACAAGTAAGATTGCAAACAAATGGAAGATTTTACATGTTCATTTTTGTTCCTCAAACATTTTCAGATGTAATCTTACAAGTTTCCTACAGTATTTGAGGTCAATGTGTAGCTTTTGTCTCACTATTTACCTGTGTTGCTATGCTCTTCATCACAGTTTTATTTACAAGATGGATTTTTTTTCTTCCAGGTTTTATACAAATTTTATTGAGTCTTTTCTGCCTTTTCCTTTTTTTGTACACTAAAGCACAGCAGGGGAACTCACCAATGTTTGAATTAATAAACGGGTTTGAGGTGTTATGTTTTGCTTCATTATTCCTAATGGATTACCATTTCATACCGATAAGGACTCAGCTTTTAATCGTTGTATATCAGTTAATTTCTTTAGGTATTTAGATGAATTATTGAATTAAATAATCTTGCGGAAATAAGTATGTAAATCTCTTGTATATTTGAATTTATTTGTGTATTTTTTTTCCAATAGATTGTAAAACCTATTTTCATTGATTATGGCTCTGATCCTCATTTAGCCCAGATAAACCAAATAGTCTCAGACTGGCTTCCTGTTGGTAGATATTACTGAAGTTTCACAACCAGATTTCCAATCAGTATTCAATAAGTAGATAATGTCAAATTACTTCAAATGGACCTCCTTGGTTTTAGATTGTTTTCCCATCCCAAAATGTGTTTAACTTACTGGGATCCAATTAAAAGAAGCCACTTCAACCTCTTGATGACGTCGCTGAAAATGATGGCAGCCACGCCGAAGTCAAGAATGTGAAACGGCTTGTTGTACCAGTTGACACAAACAAAAACTGGGATGACATGGGCAAGACTCTAATCCATGTCAGGAATGTCACACGTCAGGTCCTGCAGGATAGCTCTGGTGCCCGATTGGTTAGAAATTGTTCTGAAGTCTCACTGGAACCGACTCTACAAGAAAATCTTGTTGTTTCCAAAGAACAAAACACTTCAGATTTATTTTTGGCACACAACAAGATTTATTCATGTTGCGTGAAAACAAGATGTTATATAATTAATTAAGATGTTAATTATAATCTGACAAAGTGTGTAACTACATATAGCTTACCTTCACAGACATATTTATTACATGGAAGTAGTAAATATTAAAACATTCTAGCAGATGTCATATATTTATTTCCTGAAGTTTTGATTTGTGGATGGCTTTCATTTTTGATACCAACTTATCTTTTTAAACTGCTGATCCCTTGAATGTTTGTACTCATATTTTCAAATTACACATTATACATTTTATAGTCATAAAATATCAGTCTTATGTGGATTTTTTTTTTGAAACATCAACTGCAATTAAAATTATGTACTACTTTTACATGGCTTATATCACTGTAACAAAATAGTTTTTTTTTTTTTTTTTTTTTTTTTTTTTTTTTTTTTAAAATTTTTTTTTTTTTTTTTATATTTTTAAAATATAATTTTAAAAAATGTAAAAAAAATTTTTAAAAAAAAGTAATGTCATTTACTGATCTGTTTTTGCTCATTCTTCTTTACAAAAGTGAAATTAGGAATGGCTTTGAAATTGCTCCTTTTTGCTACCGAATCAAATTGAATCACTGCAAAAAAGTCAAACGATAAAGAAAAAACGGAAGCAATTAAATGTTTATTCCCAATGACCGACAGACACAAAACCCCTGGCAATGATGAAGTAAAAACAGTCAATTATTCAGTAATTATAATCTTCTTTCTTCTCGTTGATGTTTAATCATGTAGATTTCCACAGAGGAGTTGGGTTTAATTCGTTGTTATGTTTTATGTCATTGTGTAGGTTCATACTTCTTTTTTATTCCAATCACGGTGAAACCAAGCCAGCGTGTTTGCATTTCTTTTTGTTCTTTATTATGATAATTGTTGTCTTTGTAAGAAGTCAGAGCAGATTCTTCCCTTCACACCATCCTCCCAAGAGAAAGGTTGAGTTTAATTAAATCTCTTTTGGAAGGATTGCTTTCATTTTACTTTACCATTTGCCAGTCAGTGCTGGTCATGCACTTTTTAGTTTCAGTGTTTTAAGTGTAGTTAGAATTAAGAGTATAATGGATAGCTACTTCACTGTATTATATTTTAACTACATAAATATGATCATAACTTTTGAATATTTCCCACTCCATGTAGCTTTGGCCAGACTTTAAAAATGTTTGTCATTGTATTTTAGAGTCAGAAAACTCAAAACACAAACTAATCAAAGATGGACACTCTAGTTTTTTTTCCCCCTCCTTTTTTTTCTTCTAATGAAAATGAATATTTTAACACTTCAATAACACAAAGGCCTTTGGAGCACGACTCCATATACAGATGTCGTGCTGAACTGCAGAGTAGAATTAATTTATTGTAATATATCTTCATATGAGAGACCTTTCTAATATTAATATAAACAGCAACATTCCCTGCTGCTGTTTTACAGCAGACGCTACACGGCTGCCTGGCTTTTTTGTGTTTGAGAGAAACACGAGTGCAGACGCTTATTTGCATCAGGGTAACAATGCTGGTCAGAACCAGAGGAGAAATTATGCTTGCCTGAAGGCTGGTAGAGTTAAAGTTATGTCTCCATGTTTGTTTCTCTCCCAACTGGGAAAAACCCCATACATTTCTTCACCTTATGAACTTTTGTTTTAAATTGAAGCCACAGTTTGGTATTTCCTGCTTCACACTTTCAATCAGCAGTAAGTTTAAGCTGCATTCTCTTCGTTTTCTGTCATTCGCATGTTTTATTTAATGATATTCTACTTTTTTTATACTTACTAATGTGGTCAGCAAGGCTGAATTCAGTCGAAAATATGAAATATTCTAAAGTAATTCCCCTAGGAAGTGTGAACTTCACACAGGTTTCATTTTTGGTTTGTTTTGGCCTTTGTGCCTCAAGCCAGATGTTCTCTATGAATGAAGAAGTGAGTTTTTTAAAAATGTCATCAAACTATGCATGGATTAATTCTGCCATTTAAGGAACTGAAAATCAAAACAATCCCATTACCCATGCATGCAAAATGCAATTTAAAAAAAACAAATTTGACTCTAATGTTGGATAGAAAGCAGTTGAAATATCAGAAACCAAAACTTTCAATGGCAGGGTGTAGAAGAATAATTCTTTCATCAAGAACGTAGCACTTCTGAACACATTTTTGGCTTCCCACAAATAAATAAATGTGATTTTTACCAACATTACAAACAATTGTCTGTACAAACTGAACACTTGGCAAATAAGGATGTTCTGGATGTAGAGTCCCGGTTCAAATCATAATAAATTCAATGGCGTGTGTGTGCAGTTAATTAGCACGCAATGTTTGATCAGTACTATATGATCTTCATTAGCTTTGTGGTAGCGTAGCTCATTGTTCAGTCTCCAATGACATTCATAACGCCGCCATCTCTTATTTGTTTTTATCGGCTTACATGTTGTTCAAACACCAAGGCTGAAATAATCACAGAGTAGTGAATAGTTGTTAAAGAAATGTTCTGATCTGCAGGATTTACTAGATTTTATGTTTATTAACTGCAAGGACTAATAAGATTGGTCAAATTTGTTATTACAGCTTCATAATAAAGTTTAATTTATAGAGCTTAATGGCATTTGTGGTGTATAATTAAATGATCATGCACATTATGAGTGTATGATTTACAGTCATGCTGCTGTTGTGCAGCTCTCAGTGATCTGTTTTTCTTGTCGTCTCACAAAGTTTTTTTTTTTTTTTTTTTACATTTGCTTAAAAAGAGTATAGGAGTGGTATCGGTGTTGCACAATTGTAATAAAATCAGGAAATGAAACAGACATGAAATAAGCTTGACCTACATTTCATTTCTTACTGGCTTTGGACTTATTTGGAAGTCCATGCTACTTGTTTGTAATAATGTTTACAGGGTAAAAGGCAGCTACTAAAGCAAGTTCAACAGCAAACATTAACAGCAGATTAGCTCCTAAAATATACATTTCTGAATTTATAAACTTCTATAGTTCTAATTTAGCCCTTCCATTGACTCCTCGTATAACATCCCAGTTGTTTTTTTGTTTTTTTTTCTCTCTCTCCAACTTCTTGTCCCACCCACTTGTCCACTCTTGTGTGTCTTGCAGTCTAATCAAAGCAGGAAACAAACCCCCTCCGGCCACGCCAGGCAAGCCAAAGAAAGCCACCACCTTCCAGGAGTTCGAGAGCATCACCAGCGACGCCTGGGATGTCGGCGACGATGACGACGAGCTGCTGGCCATGGCGGCGCAGAACCTTAACATTGAGGTTGTCATGGAGACGGCAAATAAGGTTGGACGGCGTTCACTTTCCCGCTTGAACCAAATACTTTGGTTTAGTTTGATGGTTTTGATCAGGTGTAGAGGATTTGACTGTTCACACACTATTAAAACAATCACGGCGATCCAATAGGGAGTCTTCATCTCCTTAAAAAGTCCTAAAGCATTAAAATTTCTTAAATTATATGAAATAAAAAACGGCCTTAAATACATTAATCACAGGTCTTAAATTCTGACCTGACAACAGTATTTAATAGCCCCAATAAAACCCAAAAGAAGACTTTCCATCAGGCAAAAGGTTGAGTCGCCTGCAGACAACTTCTGTGCTCAAGATGGCTGACAGAACCTCTAATTAGCTGCTATTACACTGCGGCCTGTCACCATAACAAATTCTACTGGATGATAAACTGTGTTATTGCAATAAACAATAGAGTTGGTTTGACACCATTTTCAAGCAACATTATTGTAATGGCATAATTCTCATAGATCAATAAACTTTAAATTCTAATGAACATTTAACACAGGAACTGGAAGACATCTTAAATATCCAAAAATAAATAAACACAACAGAAACGTCAAATAAAATGAATTATGAATAATGAAGTCAAAACATTTGTAAACAAAATTATCGTTCAAACAAAGGTGATAGTTGAGGTCTGGCACCAGTCTTAAATATTGAAGAATTTTATTTAAACAAAGTTGTCACTGTGGAGGGAAAAAGGGACAATATCTACTGCTAATCTCACGAGTACTACTTGCTTTTGTACATTTCCGTCGTGATACAGATCTTAAATTTCATTCGTTAGAATCTTAAAATATATTAATTTTAAAAGTCTTTCCAAAGTGTTTTTATTTCCCCAGCCTTTTTTCGCTCCGAATCCGGTGGCTCTTCAGCGCTGCTCGTTGCTTTTTTGTTATCCGCGCAGGTGATTGAGAATCACAGCAAGCAGCAGGAGAGACAGAGGCAAGACGACACGACAGAGCCGGGTCAGGGAGAGGAAGACCCACAGGAGGAGGAGGCGGCGGAGGAGGAGGAAGAGGAAGATGAGTATCTCAGAGTGGAGGAAGTGGAGGCAATCAGCCCAGATGCGTCATTTGCCTCTCAGGGCAGCCCTTACGCTGATAACCGTCTGGTGAAATCCCACAGTGAAGCTCCAATTGGGTCACCTAGAGGTCAGTGAACAACACACCCAATCTACAAAAGGGTTCGTTTTTTTCACACTCACCTGTTTGAAATGATTTGGACAATAAAGTTAGAACTTAAATATACGTATTTGTTAACAAACTAATAGATAAATGAACTGATAGATGATACAAATGCACACTTAAAAAGAGGTAAAATGTTTGTTTTTCCAGCATTTAAAGCATCCTTAGAAAGTCTTAGATACATGTATCTAAAATTAAGACCTTTAAAATGTTTTAAATTAATTTAATAAAGTAAGTTAGCCTTTAATAAGTTAATCATTAATTTATCTGATACATTCTACTTTTTGTGTTTGTGTGTTTGAGTCACACTCAGACATAGACATTATATACATTTACTTATGTAAATGTATATACATATGTAAATGTATATTTACTTATCTATATACATAAGTATATTCATTTACTTATGTAAATGTATATTTGGTTGAGGCTACAGCTAACTCACTGCTAACATACCCTTGCTAGCTCTCTAGCTTTTTTGTGCCTGTCTTTGTTAAGTGCAAATTTATCAACATTTGGCTGGATGAAGTTTGTACATGTTTGTGGAGAAATAGATCTTAAATTCCATTCATAAGGGGCTTAAAAAAGTCTTAAATTTGAGTTGGTGAGACCTGCAAAAACACTTTAATGAATCCCGTGCCTGAGGCAAACGGATATGCAAACCCTTTACTGATTTCAACGTGCAGAAACATAATAAAATATATTAATGGAAGTAAATTAAAAAGAAAAAGTAACATTCTGCTCATATATCTACACTTCACCAGCGAGATAAAGGAGGCAGCATATGCCTTAATAATCTGTGTATTTTCTCCTACTAATTGGAGAAATTAACCTGTTAAATGAATCTAAAAAACATGGTCTAAGGTAGGATATCTCTTAAACGACTCCCATCTCCTTGCCTCCTTTTCATCAGTTATCATCTGTTTTATCCAACAGCTTGATTTAATCTCAAAAGGTATTCTAGCGTGACTGCAGGAGTTGCTGTGTCACCAGACGGAACATTTTCCAAACGGCATATTTGTCTAGAGGAGAATATAAAGCCAGTTGGCGCGGCAGTGTGTCCGCCATTGGCAGATGCAGATGTTCTGCCTGGTGAACATGGTGGCAGACCATTCGCCTGCCTGTCTGGGCGTCTGCTGTTCAGACTGTTTCTGCTGTTCAGAGAAGGATCGCACAAGCAGCCCCTTTACCTTCCAGCAGTTTAGACAGAGCCGGAGACACGAAGGGCTGCATAGGCTGCAGTGTTATTTTCTTATTATGGACTACACTGCCCATAATTTGTCTGTTTTCCTTCCTCTCCTAGTAGAAAGGATTAATATAGTGCGCTGTAAGCATGTAAGCATTAGCTACGTTCTCCAGCCGTTTTTCATTAAAGAGAATTTTTAAGACTGTATAAAGTATTGTTAAATGGGCTCACTAAGTTACAGAGAAACTGCTGCCTGCTTTAATGATCTTTTTTAATTTTTCTAAGTGCAAATAAAGCACTTGAGAACAGATTTGTGGCCTTTTATTTGTTCCTGTAAAAAGCAAATAAGATATTAAAATCGGCTAGACGCCAGTCCTCCTAATTGCCATGATGTGTTTGTGTAACTCTGCCTGCAGTAGAAGTGTTGTGGTTTTCTTCCAGCTCTTGGCAGATTGCCTGTGTGTGAACTCCAGTAAGTGTGTATCCTGACAGAAGGAAGATGGCTTCTAATGTTAAAGTCTGGAACAATCTAGCTCGATTTTTGTCCTTTTGCATACATTTGACCTGTGTTTGAACATGCGACGCCTTGAAAACAGAATGAATGAATGATAGAAGATGACATTTTGAAAGTATGACATCTTTTTACAAGATGCTTCTACATATTTCACACCTTGGATATAAGCTATTTTGAACCTAAACCATAAACTTTGCAAAAGTTTTTTCTATCCCTTGGAGATTTTCACATTTTATTGCAACTATAAACATCTATTTATTTTATTGAGATTTTATTGGATAGACCAACATAAAGTATCACTTCAACATTGATTGTATTCATTATACCTTTGTTCTGATGGCACCAACGAATTAACAAAAAGGAAGCGACAACAGAGAAAACAGGGTGGGGTGGAGTGTTGGCCTATTCCACAACCCCACTCCACATGCTGTAGTTCGAATGTTGGCCAAATATTTTACATGTCAGGATCAGCTGTATATAGTGCCTTCTTCTAGATGTTTGGTAGAAGAAGCAAACATCTAGAAGATGGCAAGCTGCACATGGACGTTTATTAGAGCCGCATTTTTGGAGGGTGCAACATGTGGATGGATTGTCACACCTGAGCAGAGTTATCGTAGCCCTCTTGATTGTTTTTATTAATTAAGAAAAATGTTTATAATATATGGGATTGCTACTTATTTTACCGGTTATTCTGATTATTCTGGTACAAAAATTGGTGATCATTTCAGTAATCGATTAATCACAATTAATCCGATTAACTGTTTCAGCCTTAGAAATATGTATTATTTTCACTCTTTGTGTTCGTTTATCACACAAAATCCCTGAAAAACGCATAGAGGTTTGTGGTCGTAATGTGAAAAACTTCACAGAGGAAGAAAAGTCGCTGTGCAACGGTCTGCCGACTGTAATTAAGTTCCACTTACAGGCGGCAAAAGGTGTCCGCATTGTCTGAAATAACTCTGGGTTTACGTAACCAGTCTCTTTATCTCGTCTCCATCCCTCAACCAGATGCAGCGGGCGAGCGTGCCGGCCTCCACAGACAGAGGTCTCTGCCCCATCGGCCGCCCGTCATCCCATTAGTGGCTCGCATGGCTGACCAGAACACATCTGGCACCCCGGCCATGACCGAGAGGGAAGCATCCCGCCTGGATAAGTTCAAACAGTTGCTGGCGGGGCCCAACACAGATCTGGGTAAGTGATAGTCAAAGCCAGCAGCCTCCACTTATCTGTCAGAGTCTGCGTTGCAAGCCTTTCGGTCACCACAGCCATTCCGACTATCTCATTATTCCTCACTAATTGTCTGGCTTTTATCCTTGTCTTTACCTTTTTAAATGCTCGCTCGCTCTCTCTCTCTCTCACTTCTTCGTTTCCTTGTACTCCTTTGCTTTTCACTCCGTCCGCCAGCTGTGCTGAGCTATTAACGATGTAGCGTGTTGGTGGTGGTGTGGTGGGGGGGGGAGGGGAGTCATCCAGCCATCTGGACATGCAGATTAGAAACACCAGCAACAACAAAAGCAAATGACAGGCCTTTGTTCTACCCAAACGACAGGCCTTTATTGTTTATCAAGCCCCAGAGACTTTCCTACCCCAGTGGCCCGGAAACTCCACCAGATCTTTTCCTATTTACAGTTCACTTTGTGTCCTTTGAAACAAACTTTGGACAACTAGAACAGTAGCTTGCTGCATGAGTCCTTCATTGATGATCGACATCATGCCATACTTACTAAAGTTTAAAGATCAAAATATTAAGCTTTTATCTCTTCTTTTTTGAGGAGCCACACTCTAAGAACCCTCCACAAAACATGACTTTACTATTATTTTTCAATCTGACAAAAAGATTCCAATTGTCATTAAAAGGTGACTTTAGCATGTTTTTTGCGATTAGCACTGTTTAAGCTAAACTGGTGTGTCGAGAATGATGACCCTTACATTAATTTGGAATTTTCCAAAAAGCCACCAACATTTCTAATTCCGTCTTGTTCCGTGATAAAGATTGAAATATCCAGCAGAGCAAAGTTGCTCTAGTAAGTCCAGCCTTCCTGTTGCCTGCTGAAAGTCTTGCTCTCTTTCACTGTCTTGCAACCCAAATTAATCTCAAAAACCTGTTGTAGGAAATGATTTTACACGCTTCTCACTTGTTATATGGCCTCTTCTATGCCATACTTTGCCTCCACCTTTCAGTTCTGTGTATCTCTAATAAAAAGGGAAGTTTTGAAATTTGAAGTTGATTAAAACACATTTATTGTATATTACACAAATCAGGAAACTGTACATTTTAAGATAAAATGAAAAACTTATTTTTTTGGATTAGCATAGCATCAGCAAATGTGTTATTGGAAACACGCAAATTAGTTTTTTCACAAATCGATACCAGTTTCCGTTGAATTCTGAATTGCTTAATTTAGATTTGGACTTTCTTTTTATTTATTTATTTAAATTCAACAACTAAATATAACAAACACTGACCAAAGAAGAAAACAAAATGTGGGTTATGAATAAATGAACAACTGAACTCAAAAGGATGAAAAGATTCTCCCCCTTCATGGATTATATATGTTCTATAACTTTTGACCTTTACTGTACTCAAAACAGAGGCTTCATTTTGCACATACAAATCTCTTATTTGTTTCTTTCTTTGCTCAACGTTCAGAAAGCAAAAAGTGCGACACTTTCCAGGTGAATATTATGTTGTGTGCTTGTCTAAAAATCTGAGATATGCCAAGTATAAAGTTGGTGTGAGACATTTTAAGTAACTCTTGGTTTATCAGAATGGAATAGTAAACTTCTTAAACATTTTGTCTTCCAATCTAGATTTTATATATAGTAGTAGGTCAGTCTTCTGTGGCTGTTTTTGCTGAGCACACAATGTATTTGTTGTCTTAAAACACAATAATTGTATCATTTTTAAGTGCTAGGGCTATTAAGCAAACATAAAGTTCATAAAACTGATCCACAAACCCGGATTGGCCAATTTAACACAATATGACTGACTCAGTAGTGATGAATTGTCAGAACTGAAAGGTTCACCCAAAAAGGTGCAAAGAGCAGATTTGCTGCAGATAATTCAAACGATTCTTCTTTCTCTGCGGCCATTTTGGATTTAATGACTTGATAATTAACTTTTCTGAAATTCTTTCCCTGTTAAATATTCATGAATTAGTCTTACTGATTTTGACATTGATACAAGAATATTAGAAACTAAACACGCGATCATTTGCGTTGAAAAACATAGCTAAGAATTGTTGTAGTAACAAAAGGGTCAATGGTTTGTCTTTACCATCCTTCAGTTAGTTTCTCATTCCATTTGCTCATCCTCCATTCATCAGTCTTTTACACTTAAAGGTTTTAAAGATTCTGTATACGGTCTAAGCTTTGTTAAATTCTCTTCAGTAAATTTATAGTCAACCTTTGGATTTTTTTAACTGGACGAAAATAGTTTGAGAATTTTAATTTGAGTCAATTAAAGGACAAATACGGAATTGTCGCATGAAAATCTTGTAGGAAACCCGAGAGGAACTATTGTATGCTGCTGTTGCAGGGAAGATTTGACTGAAATCCAACAGATTTTTTTTCCGTCTACACCGTTGGCGCTCTACTTCACAATGAGTGAACACACTACAAAAACTCATCTGTGTACAGTTGAACTAAACATCTGTTATTTTGCATCCAGCTCACTACTTTGATCTCAGCTTGCGTACATGAAGAGTTGCTGCCAAACTTCCAAATCATGAACTCTAATTTTGATTCATGGGACAGTCTTCCTTCCTCGTTGCGTGAGACTTTTCTTAGCAATGCGAAAAGGGGTTCGCTCATCCTCAGCGCTAGTCAACAGCGGTCATCGTCGGTTCAAGCAAAGTGCATCTGGTACATCAGCGGCCCGTCTTGAGACGTCAGCCTTCATTAGGGTCTGCCAGGCTTCACATGCTGACCGTCTAATTTTAGTTTGTCTCTGCGCCATGATTAGATGGCCCAGAACAGACGAGCCAGGCAGCCGGGCCGCTGGCAGCATGAAAGATGAACTTCATTCAGGGGACATAATTAAGTGAAGGATTGGAGGAGGGCGGCGCTGCAATGTGATCTGGTTGGTGGAGGGAGAGAGAGAGAGAGAAGGATGGGGGAAGATAAGATGGAATGAAACTTTAATGATCCCTTTGGGGAAATTGGGTCATGGGCAAGACCAAAGATCGGGTCAGAGATGGGAATTTAAACAGTCCAAAAAGTGATAATGCGACCCACCGAGGGCGCCGTTTTATTTGGTAAATGGTGCCGCTGCTTGCTTTGTGGTAAAATCAAAGTGGCACAAAGCTTTAAGAGCAACAATCATATTTTCAAATCAAAGTTTCCGATTGCCGTTGGTGGTACACGAACATTCCTCTAAACACACCCGCAGACCTTCTCAGCAGGGACTGTCCTCAATCAAAGGACGAGGGCTGGAAAGATCCGTTTGCCGTTTTCTTTCTCGGAGAGGTGTAATTAATTATACAAGGAGCAATGTTTGTGGACCAGAGCCCTCACACTGATTGACTGTACAAGCATTCAGATCCATATCAGTGCCTGTCAGATTTCCTTCCCGTCTTTTGCTTTGGCACCATCATGCTGTCTCTCCATTGAGCCTTGCGACAGGTTGTGACAGCAGTCTGTTTAGCATGTAAGGTCATTTAAAAAGGTGATGACCCGAGCGCGCGTGTGAGAGGAGGGTGATTGATGTCAGGTTGATCTCTGCTAATTATTCGTGATATCCCGAGGCGAGCGTGTCTGTTGAGCGAAGCCGAACGGGTCGCCCGCTAAGTGGGGAGAGGCAGGCATGTGGACTTCAGGTTGTTGGGTTGGCGGAAATACTTAAAGAAATAAAAACCCCACAGACTGCAACATGTTCTGCTCAAGGCTTTTTTGCGATTGATCAGCACAAATGTAAGTGTTGAAATTCTTTCTTTCAAAGAAATGTGTTTTTTGCGTTCACCCTGGATTGCTCCAGCACGAGAATAGCAACCTCAATAATTTCATTGTTGCTCTGCTTTTGTGTTTGTGAGTGTTGGCTTGGTGAGAGGTGGATTTCTGTCACTGTCTTAAGGTGCATTCACACCAGCCCTATTTACTCCGCTTTAAGCAAACTCTAGTCCATTTGTATAGAAAGTCTGATTTGTTTGGGGAGATATGAATGCGCCATCGACCTCTGATGCGGCAAATGCTGGCCAACCTACAAACCCAGGTCTCGGTAGGCCTGTCACAGTCACAAATTTTGCCAGATGACAAATTGTCCAAGAACTTATTGCAATAAATGATAATGTTGTTTTGAGACAATTTTCAAGTATATAGTAGTAATAATAGAAGAATAATGCTAGAACACATTCTCAAAGATCAATAAACTTTAAATGCCGTTCAGCATTTAAGCATTGAAACTGGAAGACATTTTAAATATCCAAAATAAATAAACAAAGCAACAAAAACGACAATTAAAATGAATTCTGAAGTCTCTGTCTTTCAAAAAAGGGATAGTTGAGACCAAAGCAGCAGACTCAAGACCAGTTTTGGTAGAAAGAGAGAGAGAAAAAAATAAACAATAAAGCAAGCTAATGAAAATTGAGTTTGTTTTAGTTTATAATGCGATCAATTGTTTCAGTATTTATTGTGACAGGCTTAGGTCTCGGTTCAGTTGAAGTGAACTCTTGTACGGTTTGAATGCATATGTGGATTCAAAGTGGAGACTGCTCCAAAAGCAGCAGACTATAGCGCAGGGAATTCTGGGTAAATACAAACAAAACAAATTGTGAGTATAAGACTATTTGGAAAAATAGTGTTGGTGAATACAAGAGAAATGCTACAACCGCTAAAATCTGACGCTACTCCATTTCTGTTTGTTTTGTGTAATAGAAAGTTGCGCAGAAGTTCTCATGATGAGTGTTTTTTTTTTTTTTTTCCAAGTTTGGAAGCGTCTCTTCCCTTTGATCCATTGGTTCTGTTAACAGATTTTCCACCTGAGATTCATACAACTCCTCCAGCATCACCATGAGCCTTTTGGGCATTGGATTTAACCTCCAGCCTGTGGGATCTTGGGATATTGTTTCGTAACCTACTTCAAATATAATTACATATTTCGGTAGTACAGAAAACATAAGCAGTTTTTTAATTGAACACCAGTGCCGATGCAGTTACATAAGAAAGTAAAGAGTCATGTTGTAAGCAGAGATGCTTTTACCTCGGTGTGGATTTCTGTCCATTAAAGTCTTCACCTTTTTGTGTGTGATTTTTACAAAGATTATGCAGGTGTGTACCTTTTTTTTTTGATCGATTCGAAGAACATCTGACATCCAGCCTTTAAAGCCGGATGGCAAAGATGCTGCTGTTGCCATGGTGATGGTCTGCTCTCTTCTCGCCTTGCAATTTATTTCCTCCCTCTCTCACACTTTGCCCTTTTGATCAGTTTGTCTCGTTTTAATCTCCTTTTTGTACATTGTCTCGGCCTCTCACTTGTCACACTCCCCCCCCAACCCTTCCGCCATGCGTGCGGCAGTGTACCTCGCGCACACGTGTGTACTCCCACACATGTTCACGAACATCTGTGACAAACGAGGATGAAAAACTGAAGAAAACAACAACAGAAAACTTGCTCCCATTTATTCATACTGACAGGAACTTTCCCTCTCGGTGCCTTCGCTGCCCGTCAGTGCGCCTCCACCCTCTGTTGGGGGTGCTGTAGCTCTTTGTTAGTGCTGCAGCTGCTCAGCGAGCTGCTCCCTCACCGCGCCCGCTCAGGAGGCCCGCTGCTCGCCGCCATCCGCAGTCCCCTTTCACAGCAGCCGGCGCCACACGACAGGGCTTGCCACCAAGCGCCGCTCGCAAAGTTATTAGACGCCATCAAAGTGTGAAGCGCCGATGTAATTCAATTAACTCCGTCCTAATGGCTCGCCTTAAAGCGACGTCCATGTGCGACGGTGTCACTGGTGTGTGTCGTGGGTCCCGAGCGTGACGCGATAAAGCGGAATTAGAGGAAGTAGATGGGTCTCTCTCTCTCTGCGTGAGTCGGGAGGGCATCGTTTAGGGCCGTTTGATCAGTGCAACAACAAAGAAACCAAAGGAAGACGAAATGCTTTGTAGCTTCTGTTCTCTCTGATGGGGTATATCCTTTAAACTAAATGCTGAGATAACACGATTCATTATATATATATATATATTTTTTACTTTCTTGTATTAAACTATCTCTCTGTGTTCTTGGTTGTAATTACCACACAAAGGCACATCATGGCCGTGCCTATGTGTGTGCGCTCGTTGCCTCCGAGCACATCCCCAGGCGGAACACCTGACATAATAAGGTTGGTCCGACCACCAGCTGTCTCCTGTGTCAAAATCCTCCCAGACTGTCTGGCTCGGTTTATTCATACGTTATATTGTGTGGTCTTTTTTTTTTTTTTTTTTCCATTTTCTTCCTCTTTAATCAGCTTCACTGGACACAATCTCAGCGGTTAAAGTGCCACTTTTGGTGCAGGAGGAGAGATTTTTCAGTCAAAGTCAAGTTAGGCTTACACCGTGTTCCAAATTATTATGCAAATTGGATTTAAGTGTCATTAAGATTACATTTTTTGTTGTGCTATTAAATGTATAGATGGTATTGTGTGTCAGGGCTCTTTGAATCACTATAATTAATTTCAGAGAGCTGGTTGATTAGTTTGTCTGGTGAGCTCAATTAAA
>CAEGAG010100041.1:0-10308 GCA_903067065.1 Brachyrhaphis terrabensis
CCAAAGGGAGGATTTGAAATGCCTAAAATAAAAATGCCTTCACTAAATTTGAAAGGTCCAAAAGTTGATATGCCAGATGTTGACATAAATCTGAAAGGTCCCAAGGTTGAAGGGGATCTGGATCTTAAAATGCCAAAGATTAAAGGAGATCTCAAAGGTCCAGAGGTGGACATTGAAGGCCCAGATTTTGACATGGAGGGTCCCAAAGGTGGACTGAAAATGCCCAAATTCAAGATGCCTTCATTAGGCTTAAAAGGCTCCAAACTTGAAGGTCCAGATGTTGACATCAACCTCCCCAAGGCAGATATTGATGTGAAAGCACCAGATGTTGATATCGAAGGAGCAGACCTTGACATTAAGGGACCAAATGCCAAACTGAAAGGTCCCAAATTCAACATGCCAAGCATATCTGGACCAAAAATATCCATGCCAGAAGTGGATTTCAACTTGAAAGGCCCCAAACTCAAAGGTGACATGGATATTTCAAGTCCAAATTTTAAAGGAGATATCAAATCACCTGAAATAGACATCAAAGGTGCAAAAGTTAAAACCGATGTTCCAAGTCTTGATATTGATCTAAAGCATAGTAATGAACCACCAAAGTTTCCAACAATACCTGGTTACAAAGCAGCACTACCAAATGTTGACATAAATCTGAAGGGATCGAAATTAAAGGGGGAATTTAAAGGAGAGGGTCAATATCCAAAAGCTGAAGTGAAAGACACTGATGTCTTGGAAGTATCTCCGAAAAAATCTAAGTTTAAAATGCCAAAGGTTGGATTCAAGAGTCCAAAGGTAAAGACCTCAGAACCTGATATTAAACTGGAACATGGAGATGTCAACATTAAAGGAAAGACTGGGAGCCGCGAGGGACTTGATGTTGACATTGGTTTGTCTGGTTCAAAATCTAAAAGTCCCAAATTTAAGATCCCAAAATTTGGTCTCAAGGGTCCAAAAGTTGACATGCCAGAAGCTGGTCTTTCAAAATCTGGAATTGACATAAAAACATCAGATGGAGCAGGATTTGATGTCGATATTCACAGTGGAAAACTTAAAGGAACAAAAGATGTGGACTTAAATCTGACAGGTTCAAAACTTAAAGGGGATTTGAATATGTCAGTTCCACATGTAGATCTAAACCTGAAAGAAGCTGATATAAAAGGTCCAAAGTTTGAAGTTGAGGGACCGAAGGGTGGATTAGAAATGTCCAAGATCAAGATACCATCTTTTGGCATCAAACTTCCTCAGGTGGAAAATTCAAATGATACTATAACCATTCCAAATGTCAATGCTGATACAGTAACCCCCAAAGTTGACATTGGTGGAGTTGATGTTAAAGGCCCTGAGGCAAGTCCCAATGTTAAACTTCCATCAGTATCAGGACCCACCTTGCCAGACTTAAACATTAATCTTACAGGGCCAAAAACAAAAGGAAATGTTAATGTTACTCTCCCTGAAACTGATATTGATATCAAAGTACCAAAAACAGAAATAAAAGGAGCAGGAAAAATAACACCACCTGAAGTTGATATCAAAGGTCCCCATGTTGATCTTGGGGGTGGCAAAGATGGGTTTGAAATCCCTAAAATTAAAATGCCATCACTAGACTTTAAAGGCCCCAAAACAGGGAGTCAAGGTGTTGACATCAACCTTTCCAAAGCCAAAATAGATGTTGATTCCTCTAAAGTAGACTTTAAAGCAGCCAAAGTGAAACTGCCAACTGTATCAGGCCCCGAATGGGATATTAATCTGAAAGGTTCAAACGTTGAAGGAAAAGAAATTAATGTTAACCTTCCTAAAACAGACATTGAAATTAAGGGACCAAAATTATCCATGTCAGATGTGGACATGAATCTTAAAGCTCCTGATGTTGACATCAAGGATCCGGAGGTTCATACTGGAGGGCCCAAGGTTGGTTTTAAAATGTCCAAAGTTACACTGCCATCAGAATCAGAAGTTGATGTAAACTTTCCAAAAGCTGACTTTAACATTAAAGGCCCTGAAGTAAACATAAAAGGACCAAAATTTGATTCCACTGAAGCAAGTCTTGATGTCCCTGACATAGATGTGAAGGGGAAAAAGGGAAAGTTCAAACTTCCAAAAGTGAAAGGAAAAACAAGGAAACAAGAAGCTGATATTAATACACCAGAAGTAGACCAGGGTATTGACACACCGAATATTCATGTGAAAGGGACAAACACGAAAAAGACTCTTTTTGGTAAACTTCATTTCCCTGATGTAGAACTAGATGTTAAATCTCCAAAACTAAAAGGTGATGGATCTTTAGCTGAAGGATTTAAATCACCCGATGCAAATGTATCATCTGACAGTGCAAAGATTTGTTTGGAAGGCTCTGATGTTAATGTCAAAGGAGGTCCAGAGCTTAGTGCAAGAACTTCAGGACAATCAGCTAGTGGCCTTCAGTATCCAGAGGGTACAATACTGTTTCCAAAAATCAAAGTGCCAAAGTTTGGCATTCTTCAGCCTAAGGTGGAAGGCCAAGATGTTGCAGGAAAAGGAAAATTAGATGCAATGATGGGTGGAAAATTAGACCTGGAAGGTGATTCTGGAGTCAACTTGTCAGCTAAAGGAAAGTCAGCCTCACTGGATCTATTTAAAAAATCAAAGCACCGATCTTCCTCTGCAAGTGATGAAGGTTCGCTTGGAGTTAGCTCTCCTTCAGCTCTTTCAGAAGCTGAATGTGGTGACATTTCAATAGATGTAGGAGGAACTAAGGTCAAAGGCAAGAAAGGCAAATTAAAATTTGGCACATTTGGAGGTTTTGGATCTAAGTCCAAGGGCTCATACGAAGTAACACTTGGAAACGACAATGAAGGAGAGATAGAGGGGAGTACAGATGCTTCTGTACCTCTGAAAAAATCTAGATTGTCATCCTCCTCAAGCAGTGACAGTGGATCAAGAGGTGCTTTCAGGCTTCCAAAACTTGAACTATCGGTTTCTCCAAAAAAATAATAGTAAGATCAATTAAACCTTCATATATGCACTCAAATACAATCTCCTAATGCAGTATAAGTTTTGAACTTTTGTTCTTTTAAATTTAATAGAACATGCACAATTATCTCTGTTTACCTATGAATGATAATTTTAAAGAAAATGAAATAGGAGAGAATTAGATTGTTAAAAAATTCTTCAAACTGTACATAAGATAAATGTTTACTTTTATTAATGAATATTGTTTTGTACATAGTCCAGATTTATTAATCTATTGCATCACACAAAATTATAGGTCATACGTTTTGTTTCTTCTTTAAATGAATGATTTTTATTGAATGGTTGTTACATATTCGTAACCAGGGGTCTACTGCAAAGAACATACATCACAGTTGTTTCGAAGGAAAATGCTCTAAATACATTTGAAACACAATTTTAATCAGTTTCCATTTTAGTACGTGTACAATGATGTTTTTTTTTTCTAAGCTTCAATAGTAGTCAGTGCAGAATTGTATTTTTGTAATGTAATTTTGGCAACCTTCTGAAAATTCATATACTTGTATATAGCATAATTGCAAGGACAATCTTTTTGGAAATTCTTTGAAGTGCTGTGTGTACTTCTGATTGCTGTCTCTTCATTTAAGAAAAGTTGTAATTGCTAAAATTTTGTGTCACAATAAAAAATTTAATTGCTTTGTTTATTTTAAACTGGTTTCTTAATCCTGTCATTTTTACATTCTAACAGTTAGTAATCCTCTATATTTAATTTCATTTTTGACACTTTTTGTTTTGTATAGACACCTATTCTGGTCATGTCACAGTCACATCTTAATATCATCTGTTTCCAAACAACTTCTTTGCAGGTAGAAAGATGTATACCATTGATATTTAATGGAGTGCATAATTTTTTGGATCCATGCTTCTGTGTGCATTCTGCCAACTAAATGCAATAAACAGATTTGTAGAGATTATTCTTGTTTTTGAACTTGATTTGCAGTTTTTGTGAATCAGCTGAGTAATAAGTATTTTTTGAGACCTGTCACAATTTTATTTTGCATAATTGTATGAAAAATTACAGGGCAGCTATAACAATTTACATTAAGTACATTTACACACTGGGATTACGAACAACAAAACTTGTATGGGTTATTTCCTTTTCCTTCCAACCTTTACATTTTATGGTTTTTAATATTTAGGTCATTTCTAAGTTTTCACAAACATTTTTATTTTTCAGTTGGTATTTGTTTAATGAATAAAAACAAGATGGAATATATACATTTTTACAATTGTGGCAACATTTCAGTTCAGTTTAATTCATTTTAGAAATATAGAGCCTGTTAACAGTCGATGCCGTCTTAAGGCACAATATAAAACAAAGAGATTTAAGTAATGTATGATAATATTGAATCCAGTTTGGTCCAAATTTGTGTCTAATTAATACCCTTACAATATTCATGTATTCAGACTATGATACAAATTCAACTCAGTACAGTCAAAATCAGTTAATCAGAAAAGGTTAATTGGTATAAAACTGTTATGCGGATTGAATGAAGTCCATGACTTCTCTCCTCTGGAGCAAACATGTAGCTATTATGGTAAGGAAAGACTCCATTTTAACAAGAACAACTTCCAGTAGAGCCAGTATATGGGGCCATCTCTTGTCACAGGTAGCCACCTAACAAGACAGAATGCCAACTGAAAAGCAAATACAAACACGACTCCAGGAGTATTTCTACTAAAGAAAACAAGCCATTAGAGTTAGGTAGCACTAACAACATTAGTATCTTTGAAAGAAACACAGCTGAACAGGGAAGCTCCGAGCCAGGAATAGTTGGAAAAATAAGAGAGTAAGTAAGAGAGTCAATGGCTTCATACGTACACAAAGACAAAGTTAAAGATGGGATTCCTGTTGTTGTCCATTCTTGGACTACAAGAATGGGGATAAATATCATGAGAATATTGCATACAATAGAAATATACCACACAAAGTTTATAAATTACTGACAAATTTCTATTTCCTATAATTGAAGATCCTTATCAAGTTTGACAAAATTCTGTGGCCTTCAGCATGTAAGATAACCTACTAATAGAAAGATTGTCTTATGTTGCACTTTATTTCACAATATAAAACCATCAGCTACAAACATCCAGATTTATGGTAAAGGAAAAATATTATGCTCTTTCTGGAATATAAAGAAGCATTTAAACTGACTCAAAACCAGCTGGAAAAGATTTGGACAG
This sequence comes from Brachyrhaphis terrabensis, assembly GCA_903067065.1. Taxonomy (NCBI): domain Eukaryota; kingdom Metazoa; phylum Chordata; class Actinopteri; order Cyprinodontiformes; family Poeciliidae; genus Brachyrhaphis; species Brachyrhaphis terrabensis. Next base: position 5,194 of record CAEGAG010100041.1, read on the forward strand.
TAGAGCTTGACATATCATGGGGGAGATTCTTATCTTGGCATCAGCCCAGAGAAAAGAACTGTTTTCATTTGGGGACAAGACGTTATTGGTTACTTGTCTCATGTAATATCTGCGGTTTCACCATTGTCTGAATGTTATTGACTATGGCACTAAAATATAATATGAAGAGTTTCACACATGTGCAAAGTTGATATTTCAATCTACATTAAGAATTACAAAATCAAATCACCTGCACTCCTTATTTGTTGTGAAATAATAAAATGAGAAAGTCTTATTTGGATATTTTTAATGAATAAATTAAGAAAAAAGACAAATAGCTTCAATTAAAATGATTTTTGGGGTGTACATATTTATGTTTATGTTATTGTTTGACCTACATGTTGTGTCTGATATCTGTCACTCATTTTGTATTGCAACTCTCTTTTCTACCTGGGTTTTTACTTTAGTGTGACAACCCAAGATCATTCATCACGCCCATTTAGCCCTCTTCGAAAACTTCCATGAAACACCCCTGCTCAGCAGTGTTAAACAGACATTTAATGTAAAAATTAATATTCAAGCATTAAAACCTTTAAATATGACAGACTAAATCTTTGAAATCCATGGCTTTGTGGTCAACAATAAAATGCAAACTATTAGTAATGGGCCTGGTGGAGTGAATGACATTCATGAGGCTGGTGAAAACCACTGTATTTTCGACCTGCCTCTCCTTGGCCTATTCAGAGAGGAAATGTACTATATTGTTATCAACCATTAACCAGGTAAACTCGAGACTATTCTCATATCAGTCCACTGCTGTTTCAGGTTGAAAACAAGGCTATCAAAGCTACAAATCATATGCTAACTTCAGTTTGTAACAACAACAGAAACCGCTGCTAACGTTGTTCAGCGGAGCTGTAACTTCAGGAACATGTTAGAAAAGTTAGCAATCACAATCGGCTATTCTGCAAATTCATTTAAACACAAGTTAATGCACTTAAACATTGCTTTACCTACTTAGGTTGGATAAATATTGCGCATCAGCACACAGCAAATTTGGAAGTGTTAATTCAATTCCTAGAGAGTTGAATTCAACACTTTGAAAGTGTCTATATTGGTCCACTCTTGAAGTAAGAAACACTTTTGAAAGTGTTATTTGTGACAGAGTTGAAACAACAACACTCTCAGGAGTTGAAATTTAACATACATCAGTGTTGATTTACCTAACACTAGAGTGTAGTGTAGTTCCTGCTTTTTAAACTTTATAATAATCTAAAATATGTACATATACTTAAAAGCAAATGCTGGTTTAATTTTAGTGGTTCTAACAATCATCACTTCAAAGTCCTGCTTATATTAGTGTTTGCAGGATAATTCTTTGCAAAAGCAGTGTTGCTTGCAACACAGGATGTGTTTCCAGAGTTCCTGGTTCTTTGAATGCAATTGTTTTTCCAGTGCAGAGGAAGGAAACTAACAGGAGTTTCCTTTGAAACAGGAAGGTGCCCACTTCCTTTCTGTTGAAGAAAAACATGTTTGTAGTGAAGGAGGGACGTGGGACAAGAATGAGTTGGAAAAGACTCACAGAATCTGTTTGCCATTCATTCTAGCAACAAGTTTCAAACGGACAAGCGAATAGAACAAGGCGGTTTTACTGGTAAGAAGACAGGTTACTAAATCTGACTTAATGTTTTCAATTATTCAAGTTAGTAGTTGTGTGTCAAAATTTTTTAACCTGTTACTGCAAAAAAAGATAGTGCCAGAAGAGAGCTGAGCCAGCTGACTTTTTAGTTTTGTTCATTTACCTCATTTTAATCACAGCATGGATTTGTGCTGAAGTATGGTCCTCATTATGCCTAGACGTGTTGCTATTATTGATCCAGGAGCTACGGTTTGTTAGCGCATAATTTAAGACAACTCATAAATATTGCTTCTTCTTTAGTGTGTGGATGACTGCATTCGTTATTTACTTGTACACCATTCAATTAATATGTTTATAATATAAGATAATTAAATGTATGCCTAATGGACTGCAATATTTAAATCATGGATTGTCTGTGCGCATAGCTCTTTATGTGTTTCTAAATACTGTGTATGAGCACCTTAATGTTTTTTCCTTTGATGTTAGCTGCAGAGCTGTGATTTCTTAGTCCTTACCTAACAAAGCTGGGAGAATCGTGTGCTTTTGACACGTCTGTCTTTCATTGTCTCACAAAGGATTTAGTCAGTAATCGTGCAAGGATCATGAATTGTGGCTGAGCTTGGAGGGGGATTCTGTTCATGTTTTATGTATTTTACACATACTCAGAACAATCCAACCTAGTAATTAATGTGTAAAATAAACATAATCATAATGCCTGTTGAGAATTTGAAAGTGTAGCAGATTCCATAATATCTCTCAGTAATGTAAAGGCATGGATTTTGTAATTATGCTGCCTTTTTAACGGATTTCATAGCAGTAATATGTAGGGTTCATCTGTTTTGCATGCTCCAGGAATATCTATCAGGGCATGGAGGTGTGTTCACTGGGGAGGCAGACGTTAGATGATAATATGGTTTATCAAACCACCCTGACATCTTGTACCACATCTGTTATGGAGCAGGCAGATGGTGTCCTTGACTCCTAGAACAATTGAAGAGCATTGTGTAATAGCTTTTTACTATTCATAAAGTCATATGTTACTAAATTGACTTTTTAAAATGGAGCAGTCAAACTTGATTTCTAGGGTGTGTTCAATTGTGCTTTTTTTAATAATTTATTCTGTAGTGAGTGCTGGTAAGTTTTTGTGTTAAATTGTTGCTAAAAATGAATTCTAAACATATTCTAAATGCAGGTCAACATTACATTTTGTTCAATAAAGATTTTAAAATTGCACACAGAACTTATGGTTTTCAACAACATCTATCTACTTGACATGCTTGTAAAGATCAGATTTCTTGGGTTGACATCTATTAGCGGTCCTGTCGATGCATTCTCTCATCAGAAGTGACAATCTCTTCTGTTTCTCCAGCCTTGTTGATAGTTTTATTTAATTATTGCTCCTACTATCCTACCTGTTTGGATGGGCGATCTTATATTTTAAGGTTTGTACTTGTGTCATAGTTTTTCTTATTTTTAAATAGACTAACCTTAGCTTTGTGAGCTGTTCAAAGATTGGGTAACTGTTTTAAAACCTGATTTAATCTCTGATTTGTCTGATGCTTTTGTTGGTCTTTGTGACAGTCTTTGTTAGTTACAGTTGTCTTCAGCTATTTACAGAACAAATGTATTTGTAACTAGATTAAAAACACACAGGAGGGCAATCTTTTATGATGTAGGCGACATCTGAAGGCAAATGCTAGATTTTATTAGGGTACATCAGACTAAAAGGGGTTGAATGCACATGCACACCTTCCTGATTTTCCTGATTTAACATTTTTGATTGGAACATTACAAAATTGGATGCCTTTAAGAAGCAGACGTACTATTGCCAGGCAACATGCCACTACAGGATCTGTTTTGAAATAATTTTAAGAGCAGTTGTTCTTGTAGCCAGATGTATTCAGCCCAGACATAAAGCAACAAAAATGTTAGTCCCAACGCAGCCTCTTTTGTAGGCAATTACTCTTCAATCTTTGGATTTATCTAACACAAAATGGAGCATAGAATATATTAAAAATAATTTTTAGGCTAATGTTTGGTTTGTACTTTTTTGCAAAATCATAACCAGTCATTTATGTTTTTGAAAGGCAGAAATAAACAATAGCTGTTAGAGTCCAAATCTTATGTTGGAAGTGAAGTGGGCAAATTACAGTTGTTTAAATATCAGCTCTTTCGCTCGCTGTAGTCATGAAGGAGGAGATCAAAGAGAAAACAAACCAGGCTGTGTTTAGATTCATGCTTGTATTCACAGTATTAAAAGTTGAAGTATAAAAACTGAGAGAGTGGAACTTTTTTAAAGAANTTTTTTTCTTTTTTTAAAATCCGATGCAGTTTGTCCTTAAAAGAAATGTCTCGACAAGGAGCTTTGAAATATTTAGTAGGTGAAATGAGGAATGGTAAGTCTCAGTGGGTTTTACATTTTCAGAATTTATTTGATAATAATGCCACAGTGTTTACAGAACAAAGTATACCCTTATACAATTTAGTTCTTAAATTAGCCATGCTTTTCATTAAGAGGCATGTCCCCAAATGATCTGAACAGCACTGTTTTCTCTGTGCTTTTTACTTTGAAGCTGAGAGTTTAGGTTTTGTACAATGGAGCTGTATTAAGTTAAAGCTGCGGATAAATGTCAAAAATAAATAGAGACAGTTTTCTGATGCTCTGACTGTGAAACAGGCAGCTTACTGACCTTGAAGGTTCATCAGTATGTAGCTTTTCAATTGTAAGCGCTGGGGCTTTCAAGAAAGGGACCAAAAGAGAATATTTTTTCTGCATGGCTACCTCACATTGAGACGTTCCCCCCATGGGATTCTGTTTGATGTGTGACTAACAGACTGCACAGATGTGTGCTCGTGTGAAATTAATTTATTTTTGCCTTTGACGGGGTGAGTTTGTGTCTGTGTGTTTTTGAAAGAGACAGTGGTGTCTCACAGCTTATCTGTTTATGAATGTATATGCATGAATATAGAGATGCTCAANAAGTTCAAGGTATCCAGCCATTGCTGATATTTTCGGATCCAGAACACATTAATGTTATGACACAGAGCTGCTAGACCTGTATGCAGATTGCTGAGACCAAGGGGGATGATGGCATGATGGACTTCCAAACTTACAGTATCTTAAAAAGTCTCCTGCTTCAACTCTTTAGTTTCAATGAAGGTACAAAAATTTTTCTGAAAAAGCCACTACAGTAATTCACAAGCACATCTTCATGACAAGCTTTTATGCTATGAAAGGTATTAATTATTCAACAGTGTAAATTTGAGAATACGAGGAGCGCCACAAAACAACTCAATACAACAAATGTTTTCTTTTAGTCCAACGAAGACAAGAACACATGATGGTCAAAGTTTCAAACTGTTTTCAACAATTGGCACCATGTAACAGCCTTTCTATGTAATTTCTAGAATGCAAATGCGTGTACCTACCTTGTGTCCGTTAACAATTGCAAGTTACGTATGCTCCATGGCAGATAGGGTTTGAAAATGGAAAAAAG
>CAEGAG010100065.1:0-56300 GCA_903067065.1 Brachyrhaphis terrabensis
TGTTACCCTGCAACCTTGGGTGGCTGAGGGTAATGTGGAAAAATTATCTTCCCTCAATGTGTGATGCTGTGGATGAGAAAACGAGGCACACACATTGAGCTTCTTTCAGATTCACTCGGAAGATTTATTCTTCTTGTGTGCTCAATTCCCTCCACGCCACAAACGCTACAGCGCCCCCAGCGGCTGCGTGCGGAACTGCACTGACCAACCAAAATAACACTAAACAATCCTCTACAACGAGAAATTAAAGATACCAAATGAAAAATTATGTTGGGGTGCCTACTAATAACTTGTTTTTCACCCCTCTACATATACATTATTCACTTGTGTGAAGTACTTGCTACAATGTAGGTAGAATAACTAAAAAGATTCACAGTTGAATAATTACCTACTTTTGTTTCATGTTTTCAGGTCATGGTGGGGGCAATGTGGAGGAGAGAGTTCTTTTTGGAGTTCAGAACAACTCCACCTTCCTTGAATGCACCCCAAAGTCTCAACAGGCCCAAATCTGGTGGTACATGCAGAAATTGGGATCTGAACGCAGGGAAGAGGTCAGTGCTCATAATAATCCACACATTTTTGCACAAACCAGCCAAACACTCTGGCATGAACAGTTTAATGTCTTCCCAACTTACTCCTCTTTCTCTAAGATCTCTGAAGATAGCCATTATTGCTTTTTTTGGATGTACCTCAGTTTCTTTTATTTTTCTGGTGGATCAGAAAGTATGGACGTTATAGGGCCAAAGACAGTTATTGCTTACAAAAGAATTTTACGGTATCCAGAAACTTTATATTTGACTTCAACCTCACTGGCTCTGAATTCTGAGTGCTAAACACTTGGCTACAGTTTTCATTGCTCCCTGTGTAGCTGACATTTATGGGTGTTTATGACTTTCCATAAATTTTTGCACCTTTGCTGTCCTTGAGGGAGGTAAGGAATGTCTTACTTTAACCAGACGCACCCAAAGGGATAATGAAGCAAAAGTGAAATGTGCAAAACTGTATTATGTAAGGACATTTTAATCAACATTTTACTGCCACTCCTTATTTTGTCAATGTTCTGCATCTTGCAGATAGGTAGGTGTTGCTGTATTTACTAGGTATCTGCCCGATACCAAGTAAATACTGAACTACTATCACTGATACCAATTCCGATACTGATGCTTTTTTCCTGAAATATTGTTATCAATTAATAATTTGGTGGTTTGACTTTAGCTAGTTATTTATAGTTGTAATAAATATATTTTAGGCAAATAAAAACATTTTAACTTTAAGATGACACAAATAGAAATAGAATACTTTTTTTCAGTTTCAGTAAGATTTTTTCTGCTGCCTGATTATATGACTTTAATCAGTATGTTATAATGACAACTCTGGTCACATATTATATTGTGAAAGTCGAGAGAGACAGAGAGGTATACTGTTTGTGCAGACAGTGTTGGAATGAAGCTGTGCTTATGGGGGAATTGAATAGGTTGAATTTAAAAGAAAACATACCTTTGTAATGTTTGAGCACAAATATTACAAAAGTATGACAGCCTGGTAAGATGTCGCATTTTAATTCCTGCGTATATGCTGACATGAACTCCTTGAGGAAATTCAAGTAGCTTGCTGAATATATAGAAGAGAAGCTGTAAATAAAAGTATTAACCTCATACCAGTACTTACCTTGGTATCCATATCGATATATAGATTGATGTGCCCAGCCCTTCCGGCAGATAAGAAACTAATCATTGGAATTAGTTTGATTGAAACCAATGAGGCACAACTCAGAACAATAGAAAGGAAAATTAATTGAAACCTACCATGCATAAAATATTTTCCTCTGTGAAAACATGTTTTTCAAATCAACAACAAAGATGCACTGTTTAGAAAAAATAGTGTAGCATCTTTTCTAAGGAATCGAAATAACTGATATTTTTAGTAGAAACCAGTTGACATGGAACATGATAAAAATTCCACAGAGGGAAAAGGGACATACTTAAAAGATCTATTATTTTTAAGTAGAATATATGAATGTTTATGTTCAGAAGTTATTCATTAAGTCTGATAGGGAAGCATTACAGACTTTGTATTTGTTAACTAGAAAATCCAAAAAGATATGTATATATTTTTTTACCTAAACAGAAAGCTGTTGTACAATGATGGAAATGCCTATTTTAAGAATTGCAGACAAGGAAAACCTAAAATTGTCAGAAACTACTTTGCATGCAAAGTATTTCAACATCTGAGTTGTCTTTGGCTTCAAATGCGAATCCAACAGCTGTTTTCTAACTGTGTTCTAAAACTCTTGGTCATAAAAATTTAAGACAAGCAGAGGTGCAAAGAAAAACATGAGGCGAAAAAGATGATTTAATGTGTAGAAATAGACTCATTAGCTATAATTTTCTTCACTGAAACAACAAAGATATGCTTATTCAGCCCTTCTTTCTCCTGTCCAAACATTTAAAGTTTTGTTTCTCCCATTGTCAATAGCCCTCCTACTGGCTAATTTACACACTCCTCATCTCTAACTCCAAGTCTCTTTTTTCTAATTTACCCTCTCAGCTGTCTGCTTTTTTGCTTTATGTCTCAGGAGAGAGTCTAAGTCCAGACAGGTGCAAAGGACTCCTGCCTTACAGACTGTGACTAAGGAAAACACCTTGTTCTTTTGTCTGTGGTGTGTTTGTCTGTCTGTGTGTTTATCTTTGCAACCCCACAGCAGAAACCATAACAAAACATGTGTTTTAGGGTAGTTAACACAATGGGGTGTTTACTGTGTTTTTGTCTAGGAATGCAGTGATAGCTGACCTGTTGCACCAAAGTAATGGTGTATATGCGAAGTCTTCCTCTGAAGGTCTTTCAAGTTATAGAATGAAGTAAGATTAAATTAAATACATAATGTTTATTCAAAGAATTGGTTAGTTTTGCAACAGCCAAATTTCTTTTGTGTTTTATTTATCATAATGTGCAAATGAAATATTTAATGCAACAATAAATTCTTTAAGAATAAAATACTAAAACCTTCAGACTAAACATACAGCAACCATTTCATGATTAAATGTATAGTATATTTATCTGACTAGATTAAACAATTACATTTCAACAGAAACAAATCAAATACTGTATGTTAGAAATTTTGAAAATGACCTAAGTCCAGTAAAAAAGTATTTTTAACAGAACATATTGTGGCTATACCTCAACCATTTTAGGAAGAAAATCCGGACTTGACAGTGTGTAGCAGCCATGTCAATAACATGGCATGTGGCTCATCTACAAGGTGAGCCACAAAAGTTTACTGCTAAACAAGCTGGCTGTTCACAAAGGACTTTATCAAAGCACTTAATGGAAAATCAAGTGAAAGGAAAAAGTGAGGTTCACAGACAATTACATTCTTGAAAGGATGTAATTGTTAAACTGTTGGAAGTTATTTTACAACTTCAGTAAAAGAGACACTGAAATAAGAAGCAGACCTCAGATTTCCGATACTTCCAACATCCGAATCATTACTATCAGGCTCACCACTGACCTATTCAGAGGCTGTAACCATAACAGTAGCAGCTGCAATTTCTTATCTACAGTATTTAAGTTTAATATTTTTCTCCTCTGTTTTTGCTATGTTCTGACCAATTTCCACTTTAAGCCTTACATTTCTATCCCACCCTAATCACCTCACACTTCCTATCATCATGCTGCTCGGTTTATAGACTTGGTTTTCTTGTATCTTTCACGTTGTCTAGACAGCTTCTCTCTGTGTTTTCCCGTTGTGTTTTGATGGAGACATCCTTAGCCAGTTGCAGTCTGCACCTGCAATATAATGCTCACGCTCCTCATGTGCTCCCTTGTTTTTTATCCCACCACTAAGGTTATTGAAGATATTAACTGAAGAAATGTAGCTGTCATACTCGCAACATCTTTGCACGTGTGTATGTTCACCTCCTAGAGTCTAAAATATTTTACCATTAAGAAATAACTAGTGAGAAAGGCATGGATGATGATAAAATGCATGCTGTGTGTTCATTAAATCAAGGCTTGGCCTCTTTTACAACATGTGAATTTAATTTGATACTTAAGGTATCATGGTAACTAAAAAAAAATACAAATATGCATCTGGGTGTGCTTTCAATGCAGAATTGTTACTTGGATGTGCTGCATTTCCATTCTTTTGGAGTAGCTAAATCACACACCATGATACAAATATTATGCAAGCACACGTGGACACAAATAAAGACAGACCATCTGGGTGAGTTTAAATGTCTGGCGCTGTTTTTTAGTCATAGATGCCTTTATTTCAGACTGTGGAAAAGCTTAAAAGACCCAAAATGAGCACATAAACACTGATTGAATTGTTTTAAATTGAAAAAGACTTTTACATGTTCGGAAAAAACTCATGTTTTGCCAAGTCACTGCAGTGTATTAGAACACAGCAATGTGATGGAGTAGGTAATATAACACATGTCATATATATTTACAGCCCTTCAATGGCGGAAAATATGTATGTATTTTATTGTGATTTATGTCACATACCAACACCAATGAGTGCATAAAGATTTGGTAAGTGGAAGGAAAAATATAACTTTGACATTCAATGTTTTCTTTGTTAATGTCAATCACTTTCTTCAGCGGGAACAGAAAATTGTATAAATGTTTAATGGGTGTGAATACCTTTGCAGTGAACTGTAGACACCAACATTCACAAGGAAAAACAAATCTGTCACACAGATAAAATTCCTGTTACTTATAACTTCCAATAGTCACAGGAGGACTATGGATGTTTACTTTGAAAGAAACCAGACATGCACAAGCGACACAGTGCACTCACACACTGTTTCTCATACTCTGTCATGATCATCTTAATACTGCTGCATTGCTTTAGGTGGAGACAGAAGCAATGCCACTTGGTTAATCATCTGGAGGGTAAAGAATGGCAGCATCCTAAAGACTGACCTGCTGTAGATGTTCAGGTTTCTATTCTGACCTCTTGGATGAGTCATCAATGCAATGCTGGATGCAATTTGATGGGCATGGCGTAATTCTGGAAAAGTTCTCAATTTTTCCAGCCTTCCTTCATTTGACAATAATGGCTTTCACAGTGGTTCATTTCAGTCCCAAAGCTTTTATGACCCTTCTCATACTGAGATGGGTCATAATGTGACTTGATTTTTTTTTTTTTCTTGAATCTCTTCAAATCAGGGCATATTGCATTGTGTTTGAAATCTCTTACCATTGTTCATTATAGTTATCTGACAAATTCTATTTAAGCAACATTTTAATTTCAGGTTGTTGTTGTCCATAATACATGTAGTTGGAAACTCATAAGTGTATCACAAAAGCAAAATTACTGAAATAGATTTTTTTTTTAGATTACATATACTTTCAAACTTAATACCATATTGAGTGCAGTATTTTTTTTTTATAGCAGAAGGATTCTTGAGTTTTCTTTATTTGAAAACAGATGTGATCTTTTCATCTCAGCCTCTCTAATGAGTCTGTCATGTTTCTTTTTACCTCCCAGGTCAGGTTGGACGATCGTGTTGTCCACACAGACCGAGGACTTCTAATTCGCTCCCTTCATGCCTCTGATGTTGGCATATACTTCTGTGTGGCTCAGGAACACACACACTTCACACACACTCTCCTTCGTCTCACGCTGCAGCTTCTCACACATGGACAACTTGACAGAAAACCCAAGCTCAGTGAAGATGTCATAGAGCTGCACCATAGTGCAGAGGCTCGTCAACGCTACAAGGACTATTTGAGAGTAATGAGCTCTCCCTTCCACTCCTTGGAAGAGTACTGTGATTCACTTTGGCTGGATAAGAGGGCATCCAGGATGAGAGGGAAAAGTTTAGGACATGGCAAATGGAAACACATACAGGACATGAAGAAGAATAGAAACAGGAGACACCACAGGGACAGAGAGGAAGACAAAGAGAGAAAGAGCCAAGAGAGGGTAATTAGGGCAGTGTGAAGGTGAAGAAGAGGGACAAGACATAAGTATTTTCATAAACAAACTTTGTACTGTACATTTAAATAGGGGTTAAGGGTGAAACTAATGGGACACAGAAATGTAAAGTTGCTGCCCCAAATGAGGTTCTGACAAAGTTCTGCCAATTTGATATCTGACAAATTATCCAGATGTTTCTAAACCTATACACTGTTTTTATTTTCATCTGTATGTTTATACCTTCGAAAGTGAAAACAATACATATTATACACATGGTAGCTACACACAATTAGTTTATAGTGACAAAGTAATTTTTGCAACTTTATCATCTATAAGCTTTGAAGTCATATTTCTTTCTCCAGCTGTATTCCATCAACACAACACGGCTTATTAAAAAATGTTAAAGGAAAAATAAAAATAAATCTAAATACTTAACGAAAATTTGACGACATTGCATAAATGTTAAATGAGTGTAAATATTTATGTAACATGTACAGTAAGTGTAGCATTCTTCTTTTTCTGCAATACCATTTTGTATTTCTAAAAAGATATATTATGTTGTATTTCCTCCCTCCTGTTTGATGTAGACTAGATACATTTTGTTCATTTACTACTGTTTCTAAAAGATATTTAAATAAAATGACCTCACAGTCGTGATCAGTTTTATTTAATTTTTGCATTGCAGGCAGATATGGAAACAAACAATCATTGCTGCACTTACAGCACACAAAGAAGTGGGGTTAGGGTTAGTTCAGCTGAGCCCCTCCTGATTTAGCAACTCAATTCCCCCTGCGCTGTGCAGATGCCACAATGATTCAGGACCAGCTGGTCTGTTGTTCAAAGCGAGTGTGGGTAATAGGAAGTGGGCATTTTCAAGAACATGACAATACATTTCTCTAAATGTTTTAGGTAAAAAAGTTTAGAAAGCTTGAAAAGTAAATTAAGTAGCAAGTATTATATAACCAAAAGCACCTGACCTGATTTACATTTTGTAATTACATCAGATTCAAATCGATAGAGCATTTGTGCATTATATACTCCACACAGTAATATGATTTCTTCTATACAATGCATTGCTATGACAACAAAATACATCTAAATTAAACAGGGTCGTTGATTAAATGAATGTTTAATTATCGTTGATGTAAGAGCTGAATACTTTTGCACTACTTTGTGTTTATTCACAGTGAAATTTCATGCTTGCTGTAACAGAGATAATAAATATTTTAGGCACTTCCTCCTTGTTTATAGTTTATTTATCAGTCAGCTACAGAGAGAAAACTGCTTTCTCCTCTCCAAAAAGGAAACCATAAAGGGACATCAGAGTAGCACAACAACAAGCAGTAAAAAAGCTCAGAGCATGACCAGCATGTTCCTTGCACGTTTCTTGCTTAATGTAATAGAAATTTTGTTTATTTCTAACATTGGCAGAAAATATGTACTACGTTTAGTATGCTGTAGTAATTAGGTCAATATGTTTAAAAAACTCGGGCAGAATTAATCCCACTGTTAAGTAAAATAACTGCATGCTAAACACATCTACATGCAGATCTGCTTAGTTGTTTTTTTTTAGGACTTTTTTTTAACATTGGTAACTTTTTATCCTGTAAAGAAAGGTTTACTCAATAAATCCCATGGTTCTTCTTAATACGTTTGCTAGGTGTGGTTAACCCGGAGGTTAACATGACCTTTACATTTGAATGGAGAAAAGTCATTAGGAGATGATTTAGTGGTATGACTTCTAGAAGGAAGGGGTGAATTTGATGTGATTGGAGTAATGAGAGTCCTTTGGGAATCCCAGTGGAAGAGCAATGAAATAATGGCAAACACAAAGGCTAGCAAGCACAGTACCATTAAAAAACATTGATTTACTTGTGTCCACTGATCCAATTGGTCAATTCACATTCACATGTAGATCCTATAAATGCTTATCAATTTTCTCTCTGTGAAATCTTAACGTGAAATCTTAATCTTATTTTTGGACCTAGCATTTGGTTTAGTCTGACATTTTTTTGTCAGAAACATGGGTTATTTGCCTTCAGTCTGGGTTTTCTCCCACTGACTTGAATTAAACCGGGTCTGTCAGCGAAGTTTTGAAGTTTTCTAGACCTTTTGTACAAAGGAAAGAGTAGGGCAAACAAGAAACTCCTGCAAAAATTAATTGAAAACAAATGTGAGGTGGGAGTTTAAAGAATGTCTTAAAAGTGAATGTAAAAGGTCAAACAATGGGGAAAGAAGTGCAAAGCTAAAGGGATTCAAGGAACTCAGAAAGTTAAGATGTAAGACTTATTGTACTAAGACCTACACTACTCAGACCTACACACTCCATTACTTATTGTTGTTGATGAAAGGCCTCTTCAAAATACCACAAAGAATAAAAGATTCCCCGAGCATGCGTGAAAGATTCAAGGCAGCACACCAGGTAGAACATGATGTAAAGTTCAAAAATGTTGATTTTACATAATACTGCCCCTCTAACCTTTTAACCATATTGGTCTTGTGCTGGTCAGAGGGAGAATAAAAACGAATTGGCCCATTCCTCTGGCCGGTTTCATTGTCCACCTTACTTTTACTGGCAAATTAGGAGCACAGCATGCTTACCCAAACTTAACAGATTGCCAACTTCTTTTTTCTAAAAGCCATTTTCGCTGATGCCTTCAACCAGGACCCAGTAATGTCTTCTCAACAGATTATTATCACGTCTTTAGCACGTTCAAGCCAGACCAAAGTCACAGACTGGTTGTTGTTAATGTTGAAAATCCGGAACAGAACAATATCTGGATCAGCATCTGGGCCTCCCTTCTGAAACTGCTACCCCCGCGACCCGACCCCGGATAAGCGGAAGAAAATGGATGGATGGATGGCATATGGACTGGTCACAAACTGCAGACAGCAGTTCAGAAATAGACGACTCGCAGGCCTTATGTGGACCGTGGGCCACCATTTTATGGCCACCGACCTCGAATGGCCCTGAAGATGTGACCATTTCAGGGTCACATATTCTTATACAAAGGACTTGTACTGATAGGCCTACAAGCAAGGCTGTGTGAGTATAAAACTTCAGGGTCCTATTAACATTAATATGTCAAAAATTCAAGACCCAATCATCATGGGAAGCTGTGCTTGCTATAGAACGACTTTAAAGGGCTTTTGCGAAAACTGTGTGTGTGTTGTGAGTGAATGTTTTCTTCTGATATGTTCAGGTACTCTATATTAGTGTGAATTATTTCAGGTGTTTATCTTCTACTATCGTTTAGTGTTGGCTTCTCAATGCCCAAATTGAGACATCTAAAGCCATGACAGAAAGATCTGAGCCAAAGGGGGAAGAAAATGAGCGGAATTCAGATGTTAGACTATAGAGTTATTTCTCTGTTTTTATTAAAGGGTCTTCTGCAGCGGTGCAGGTGTGTGCTGTTCAGGCGTTGACAGTCAACTTCTGGGCCAATGCATAGGCAACCAAGTGTTGCAGAGGTCTGTTCGGCTGGGGAGTATTAATGGCTGCCTGAAGGGTTTTAGAAAATGAGGTATGTGTGCATGAGCTAGAAACAGTTGTTCCTTCAGTGTAATAACTACCTGCACTCTCTTCTGCCTAATTTATGGACATAAGTAATCTCTCATCACTGCAGGATCTGTGGCAGGACAGGCAGGATATACTGAATAACATGCACCATGTATTAGCTGTTATATACTGTATGTGGAAAGCAGCTTTCAAAAGACATATGAATTCAGGAAATACCTCCCTGACCTAGAGTTCTCTTGAGTATTAAGCTATCGGTCTCTATTATTGGACTCAAGGCTTTTGGTTAGGAACCTTAACATTTCCAACAGGGCCAAAGGTCACAAAAACATAAAAAAAACTCCTATGCATTTCCGATAAAGGTTATAATGCATTGTATTCAGGCTACTCATTCATATTCCATTACATGTGAAAACACTTAAATTGTTTTTTGTTCTTCTGAGTGTCTTGAGTTCATTAATGTCCAAATACATGGCTAATTTTAAACTTTGTGACAGTTTAATGTTGCAGGACTACCTTCAATTTAATTGCTCTCTGAAAAATATCTTATTTCGTCCAACATGAAAATGTCAGTCAAACAAACCTTGGGAGACATCCTTAGATTTAACGCAATAGCCTTGTCATATATTACTTATTTTGCCTGATGACAACTACAGAATGTTGAAACATGTGCGTTGATATGCTGCACATAAATTATTGAAGAAAAGAGAAAAACAGTGTTGTTACCTCCAAAATATTTGGCAGTCCTTTATTTGCTTTTCTTTTTTCATGCTTAACACAAAACCCTTCCTGCAAAGAACAGAAACTGACTGTACTCTTTAGTAATATTAAAAATGAAGATGACAATCATTTAGGATTCCATTGCCAGGATTTTTGTTTCTGAGCATATATCAAGTAATAAAAAAAAAAGGTTGCCACAATGTTATGTGTAAACCTGAAATTGTAAAAGCTAGAATAAAAAAAAAATCTCATCAGTATTACATAGTATACATTGTGATAAAGCTTATGCCAATTACATCCTGGATTTTAAAGTCTCCGCTGACAGCAACGGATAATCTGCCACGACAGGAGTTTCTCAAGGATAGCCTTTCTCATGACGTGTATCACCATCAATGTCTCATTGCGGCTGCAGACAACTCAGAGTACAGACACATAGGACTGTGTGAATTGTTGCCAGTGGAACCACCTACTTTAAATAATAGGAAAGATCACTCTTTATCTCCATGGATTATTGATTTTAAAAAAATATAGCAGAAGAACTTTGACTAATAGTGTAAAGCCCACAGATAAAAGGCATGTCTGAAAACAGATATTGTCTGTTTTATCATATAGAAGTGAGCAATTAGGATTTTGATTACAAATAATTAAAATGATTCCTGTTGTCCTTTACAAAAAATTGTTACTGTGACTATGATGATTATAACTGAAGTGATCCCTTATTTGTTAGATCAGATATGCGAATGATTAATTTTTATGAAAAAAGTTTTGGTTAAATGAGTTGTGGTTTTTGAGAGAGAATATAAACTATGCAATGTATGAAAGAATGAGGTGTGACGACTGCTGTAAAATAGTGGTGAAATATAAGCACACAACAGATGAGGAACTGGCCTTAGAGGTTTTCAGGAAATAAAGGGAGGTGTGTGTAGATGACCAAGGACTAAACAGGTGGAAGGTGGATAATCATGACTATTTCCTTTATTTATACCTAGACTTTGTGAAAACGATTCAACACCTAATGAGGTTGTGGTTTGGATTGGCCACCCTTCATCAGCTTTCCTACAGCTACTGATCAGGTTTAAATTCTGCAGGTTTAGGAATCTCAGCACTGTTTGGATAGAGAGCTGGTGAAGTGTTAACCTCTCAAGGAGTTTTAAATTGGAGAGGGGCTTAGCACTTCAGACAATAACACCCCATTAAAGAGCTACTACTGCCATTAACTTTTTTACTTTTTTAACATAGAAAGTACTCCTGGATTGATGATTTTATTTTTTTTTTGTGTGTGTATGCTGTCTTCTCAAATACCCAGCCTGTTCTGGCAGGTGGTCGCTCAGACTGAGCCTTCAGTCTGAGTGACTGAAGGTTGAGTTGGAAGTTTCTTCCTGGTAAGGCGGTGTTTACCTTTTCACTGTTCCTTGAAGATGCATAATCACTATAAAGAAGGATTATGGTACAGAGTCAATGTCTCAGTACAAGTGACTGTCCATTGTTGCTACATGTTCATCCAGTAAGTGTCCAAAGTGAATTTTCTCTCTTTACAATTTTCCACAACACTTAAATGCAACATCTTATTTGATTTGATCAGAAAATATTAATTGAATGTGGCAAGGTGCAGGTCACAGATGGTCCACTATAACCATAGCTCTTTTATTGTTTAACTTTAACCAGACACAGTACTATAGATGTGAAAACGAGTCTTTGGTAAAGGGGAACAATATCTAAACCCATCCCATTCCCCCACCAATTACTTTTTATGCAAGTGGTGTTAAAAAATGCAGTATTTTGTTCAATCATAACAAAAAAGTGTTGCCTCTGAAAATATTCTGCCTTGCCAGTAAGTTGCACTTTAAACAGAGCTGGGAAAGGAGCTGCATTGACATGTTTCACTTCCACGAAGCAGACTTGATGCAGCGCTACTGCCATAAAAGGAAGTCTAGCATTACTCAAGAATATGTTTAGAGGTAGTCTGATTTATTCTAAGTGTATTTTGCAACCAACTTTGTTCAAATGAAGTATGAAAACTTTTGTCATTTTTCTTATGCTTTTTGGTTTTTCCTGTTGTAAAACTCAAAGTGGTGTTTTCTATAGCCTCTATGTCATAATCTGAAAAAATGCAGAATCATAAGCATTGCTTTCTTGCAAAATTATGTAAGAGACAGCCTGATGTTATTGAAATTCAAGAAGTAAATGGTGGCAGTAGAGGGCAGAGAAAACTGTTATTGAACATAATAAACAATTACCTATGTGGCTGTCCTGTGTCTGCCCTGTATTGTAAAAACCCCAAACCACATGGGACCATCTAGTGCCATGAAAGTTAATGAGCAGAGTAAACATAGATATTTTCCAGAACCATGTGGTCCAGAAAGGATTTTCAGATATTTTCCTAGCATGGGTGTAAAGAAAGAACTCAAATTTCAGAAAGAATTTTTCACATACACACACATTTTTCCTAGATTTTTTTAAACTAGGAACTTGGTTTTGAGTGACAAACATTAATACATACGTAGCTCTAATATAGCCAGACCAATCTCAGCCTTGTAAGTGAAAATAATGGTAAAAACACAGAAAAGAGGCGATTTTTCGGAGCCTATTGTTTTAGGAAACACAGTTCAAGGGATTGTGTTAGATTTAGACTTGTATTAGAGATGATTAAAAGTCTGAAAACCTCTCATTGGCTCTAAATAATCAGTACCTGTAATTTTTAAAACACTTGAACTCAATATTTGGACATATCTAAAAGTCAATTTGTGATATACTGAAACCAAGAGTTTATATGGCTTTCCCAAAAATATACAATTATTAAGATCAAGGTCAGAAAAGGTCGAAGAAGATCATGTCGACACCACTTAGAACTCTGGATTGTTCATCTGTAATTCCTGCTTCGCATACAATTTATGTTACCAAATGTTTTTGAGCTCTGTGTGTTGTGTTTTTTGTTTCAGAATGAGGCAACATTTTCAGTGGGTGAAAGGTCTGAACTAAAGGCAGGCCGCTTGGAGAACAGCACTGTTCTATATTGAAGCCATTCTCTTTTGTGCAGAATTTTGCTAGAATATTTTCTGAAGTAAAACTTTCCACAAAGAATTAATCGATTTAACCCAAAGCACTAATTTATTGCCACAGCTGCTCTGGGGTAAACTGACAAAGGGACCACCATGCACCAGCACCACCAGGTACTCTGACCACCAATAGTAGACAAGGTGGGTGAAGTGTCTTGCTCAAGGACACAGAAACCAAGGTGGACATTGTCCATGTTAGCCACTCCCAAAGCTGAAGTGGCAAAAGGCTGGACTGTTCCTCAGCTGTGGATATTATGTATTTATTAGTTTATTTTGGCATTGTAGACCCCGTTTTATTAATCATTAAGTCATATTAACAACAACAATAATATTATTATTATTATTATTATTATTATTATTATTATTATTATTATTATTATTGTATGTTGAATAACCTTTAAATATGACAAATACAAACTTGTGAGGAACATGTGAGATGGGTTTCTCACTTACTGAATGCTGATGAAAGATTCTTCTTGTTGATCCACATTTGAAACTGTAGCTGGGGAAAGTTATGAAGAGTCACAGTGTGATTCATGTGATCTGCAGTAAACACTTAATACTCAGTCATCACACAAATTATACTTTTAATTTCACATGCTTCATGTTCTCCCATATCAAGGTGGAGTTAATGTCTTATAGTTTAGCTGTAAACATGCCAGATGAAGATAGACACTCTAATGTTAACCCTAATGTAGAGCAGTAAAAGTATTTCAGTTTGCATTTCTCCCTGAGTGTGTGTGGGGGTGTGCGTGTGTGGTGTGTGTGTCTCATGTTGCTGCTGGCATCTGCAGATCTAAGAGGGAAACGGAGTGAGAATATCCATGAAATGGATATGCCTTTCAGTACAGTTTGATGCCACACCTTGTTGACCTTTTGCCTTTTAATCTGGTTTTCCATTTGGTCGCATATCTTTACCATTACTTTATTTTGCACTTCTGTGGCACAAACAGCCTTAATCTGATTTAGAAAGCATTTTCCCCAAATTATGTAAGAAATATAAACTCTAAGGACACCCTCCACAAGCTGATGTGAATGATTGTGAATCTTTTACCTAAATATTTAAAATCTACTAACCTTTTTTTTTTTTTTTTATCCCACATGCACATTTTACAGTTAGCATTTAAAGAGAACAGAAACTATCTTCACTTACCAGTTCAAATGTACCCTTATGCTAAGGCTTGAAAACTTTCAGGAAATACAATTTCACTTTCAGGAATAGTTTTATAGGTCTATGCAGCTCATTACTAAACTATAACATTCTAAATGCCGGTAGGTTCTAACTATTTCTTCTAGATGTTAAAGGGAGTGAGTTGCCACTGTTGGGGGATGAAAAGCTTAGTTAAAATGTTTGTCACTCTAACAGCTGCAGCAACATAGGTTTTGACTTGATCTGGCTAAGAGCATAGGCTTGTCAACATGCCTCTGCTAAATGAGTGTAGTTTTGCAATATTTATTTCCACTTAATGAGATGCCTGCATATTTATCTCAGTTCATCACTTTAATGAGGGCCACGCTGGCTGTTTTGGAAAGAGAATTAGTTGTTGTTATGTAATAACACATGCACACAACAGTCCTCTCTGTTTTTGCAAATGGATGAGTTCCAAACACAACAGTTTTATTGAAACTGGAGGATGTTAAAGTCCCCAGGTGCCAGTCTATGTTCACAAACATGTTACAAAAGACTAAATCTGGCCAGTGTTTACCCGGAAAAACTAATGGAAAATGGCAACCTGAATGAAAACATCGTCAGACTAACTGTAGAAACTGTATATATAGATCTTTAGGGATCCAACTAACCACAATTTTAAGGCATTTATAGACTTCCATCACACGTATGTTAAAATGCAATTTGTACTTAATTCTGGCATGACAGCATAGCTTTGCAAAAGGTGTAAGAATTGGCATTTTCCAGCACTATCAGTTTCAGTTTTATGCTGTAAAGATAAATAGGGAAAAAAAGGCTTTATAGATCCAGGCCCATTTATAGTTGAGAAAATGAATACTAATCATAGAACAAAAGGTCAAGTCTGAAGGGTCAATTGTTTATACCTGTAACTGAAAAATAACTTCCAGAGCTCTTCAACTCATAATTTACTTCATCATTCATTCATAATGGGAGAGAAGACAGCCTGGCGATCATAGAAGGTCATCAGAGAGCTTCCTTTGCTTTAAAAACAGACTTGTCTGATGGATGATTCTGTGCTTTCATGAAGGACAAGCTGCCAATGCCTCTCTCATGGTGATAAGACCCATTTCCAAGCATTTGTCTTAATGAACTCATTCCACATCCATTGCAGGCTAATTACTTTTCTTAATCATTACCAGACACGTGTAAGCCTTTTATGAATATTGTTTATGTTAGGCTTTAGAAACTATGAACTTTTATATGTATGTAGTATCTTTACTATGTGTCTCTCTTATCACTGTTGCTTGTCTTTCTTTACCTTACGTTTTAGAACATCAGTCCATATGGCACGGTCATTGATGCGTTTCCGTACCCCATGTGCATGTGGGTTGTCATGTTGCCTCATGCAACATTCCTGTTATCCGGCATAGGGGCAAACTCCCGCTGCAACTATGCAAAGTACAATATTTGTTCCCCTCTCAAAGTGCCAGCCTGGTAACAGGTACACCAGCCACCAATTTGGGCAAGCATGAAGGGCACAGTTATCATCAGAACAGAAGGATATTCAACCTGCGTCACCTTCTGCCAGTAACAGATGACTGCACTTACTGCCACTTTATGGCTCTTCTGCAATACTTAATAGTGAAATATGTGAACGAATGAGCAGGCCATATATTTCACATAAGACATTGAGGTCACATTTAACCTACTTTGAATTTTATGGTGGTTCAGATTTCCATTTAATATTGTGTGTGTGCATGCACGTACATGTGCGTGGGTGTGTGTGGGTGAATGTTACTGAATAAAAACAGATGAAGATGAAGATATAAAAGTCGTTATCATATTAATATATAGTATGGC
The DNA here is from genome assembly GCA_903067065.1 of Brachyrhaphis terrabensis. Lineage (NCBI taxonomy): Eukaryota > Metazoa > Chordata > Actinopteri > Cyprinodontiformes > Poeciliidae > Brachyrhaphis > Brachyrhaphis terrabensis. The sequence continues at coordinate 16,209 of CAEGAG010100065.1, forward strand.
ATTCTCAGTTCTAGATGCCTTTTCCTAGAATTTGTTATTTTCAGTACCTTAAGTTATTTAGGTATTTTGACCTGATTTAATTCTCTCCTGCTGGTTGTGTTAATGTCTTGACATTTACTTGGATTTTTGAATTACCAATGAAATTAAGTTTATTACGTCTCGTTCAGTATATTTATCCCTGTCTTACAATTTTGTCTAAATCTGGGATTTCTTTTGGCACGGTGTCTGACCTTATTACTGGGAAAAACATCACTAAGCTGCCAACAAGTACCTCACATGCATTTTTTTATTATTTAAAGTGCACATGTATATTCATCCTGTAGGATAAATATACATGATATAGATCCACAACATAAACATCAAACTACTGCATATAATCCTAGAGGGATCCAGGAGAAAAATGTCCCCAATGCACTTCAAACTGGCTTTGGTTATGCAAAGTGTATGGTAATGGTTATTCTCTCATGTCTGTAACTGTTAGATTGTTCAGATGAGGGAAAATAAGAGAAGATGGATTACAGAGAGGTATTACTCTCCTGTATGATTTGTAAGGCTAGTACTATTATGCAGATGAGAGGGTTATATGTTGTTGGGCGCCAGACAGCATGTCATTATTTCTGTAATGGCAGTGGAATGTTAATGTTATGGCTTATGCAGTAATGTGCTTTGTCTTGCCACACGACTCACCCTTAGCACCTATTAGCCACCTGGTACTGCATCTCACATGCTGATATGTAGCCCAATCTAACCTAATTCTCCATTTTATGTTTTGCCTTATTTAAAAAATGTTGATTTTCTTTGTCTTGGATAGATTACTCTCATACGCTGTAAAAATGTATTCTAGGTTTAGGTTGTTTAAGCTTTGTGAGTTCTTTTTAGGACAAAAATTTAGCCTTATAGGATGAACAAAAATTGGGTTGATGTCTTATGTGAAGAAGTCAGCCGAATGATTACATAGAAAAGCCATTTCAATATCCATCCATAATCATACACGCTTATCCATTAGGTAAGCGTGTGCGAGGGGTGCTGGTGCCTGTCTCGTGCGGTCAACGGGCGAGAAGCGGGGTACACCCTGGACAGGTGACCAGTCCATCACAGGGCATCACTGATTAATATGTAAACTAATTTTAAGAATAAACATAACAACAGTTTCACACCAGCTGGCACAAAACTACAACTCTTGACAGCATGTGTCTCGTTTTTCATTGCGATCTTCAAATATGTGCTGCTTGCAGGGCTGCAGATTCACTGTAAATTTGCTCCCAAAGTTGACATGCACTCCTGACATTGCTGTTATTGGAACTCCCGTGTCCATCTATGTATCTATCCATTTTCAGACTCAGACCTCCAACATCTGAGTCAACAGGAGCGCAGTAGTATATCAAAGCTTCAAAACTACAGTTTAGCCTAGTCAGGCTTCTAATCAGCGATACCAGCCTGAGGTCTTCAGGAATCTAAAGTCAAGAAAACCCCCTCAGCACTACAGGAATTTTACATCCTGATGATTATCCCATCTCCTCCTCCTCCTGTCCCCTCCTATCATGTGTCTACTCTTACACTTCTTCTCCACCTCCAGCTCTTCATCTTTGCCACCGGTCTCCGGTAATTTGTTACATCGCACCCTGTGATGACAGATATCTTAAGCACAGATCATTATTTATTACATTTCAAAATAGAGGTTAGATCCAAAACAGTCAAGTGGTGCATATTTGAAATGTAATGTAGGGCTATAGAAGCAGCTTGTACTGAAAAGCAAGTGTATTCTTGTCATTGAGAGCTTGTTGGGGTCAGTGGTCAGGTCATGTGTGTGTATACATCTATGTCAAGTAAAAGAGATGTTCACTGAAGGACGAAGGCTCCTGTGTCTACTCATAAGCTCACCTTGCTGACTCCTTCCCATCTCCCCCCAGCTAGCGGTAATACAGACGGGACTATTCTTAGCTTCAGTTATAAGCTTGTTTCTGGGGAGCAGTCACAGGCACTCTGCTACACACAAATGAACATAATTAAAAACTAGATAACTCACTGGTAATCTCTTGAATTTTTACTTCTCTGAATTAGACATGAGGGTTGTTCACAGACTTATCCATGATTCAGTTTCGGGAATAAGCACTATTTGATGTCACTTTTGAAAGAATTTACATTCACTATAAATGAAGGTTAGACTTGTTGCCCAATTTCAGTCACAGGTGTAGAAAAAGGGCCTAGTTGTGGTCTTCAGAGAGTAAGCACTACAGCTTTTGTCTTCAAAAATTACAGACTGTGAGAAATAGAAGTACAGACTAACCCTAAGCTATCATTCATTTTTTTAAAAATATTATTCTACTATAATGGAGCCAAAGGCCACAAAAAACAGTCACCTTTGTGTTACTCAAATGGAAGCTGAAGTCATCGAACAAACATAAAAACAAAATGTGTTCTGTTATGTTGTGAACCAAAACGTTTTGCTTTCAGTGGGAAACAATTTTCCTGAGATTGCTGGTATACCAAAACTTATTTTTTACAAACACATATAATCTCATTCTATATAATATGCATTGATGGCACATTTATCGCGTCACTTATGTGCCTTTTAAATGTTAATGATACCCAGAAGATAGTTTTGACTGCAGTAAAAAAGGTGAAATGTCATTGCTGTGTAGTTTGTGGTGTACAGTCATGCAAAACTGTATGTGATTATGAAAGGATTTATTGTCAGATCAGGCAGCTGTGGCTCTGAAAAAACAAAACTGTTGAAAGCAACCCACCAGATTACTCCAGTTAAACAGCAACTGTGTTGAAACCAATAACAGCAGCATTTTAATCCAGCTGTGATGAAAGCCAAAAATACCTAATGAAATTTTATTCACATCAAAATGAGCAATTATTTCTTACCGGGCAACTTAAGAAAACCTTTAAGAAGGACGGAAACAATACAAAACACCTTTTGTTTTAGGAGCACCAATAATTTTCAGTATAACTACAGAACCCAGGATTGTTTTACTTATTATTTAACAAATATTACTAACATTGATGGAGTTCCATGTTTGTAATAAAACATTTTACTTTTATACACACTAGTTTGATCATCCACATTACCAGTTATTTAGCTGTAAAGCAAATATTACCCAGACCTAACTAGCTTTAGCATGTGCTTGTGCTTTTTAAGTCTTGCTAAGATCCCCATGTCAAGTAATCTGAAAAGTCTGTTGGCATGTAGCATCTCATAACAGGAGTATTGACTTTCAGACCACACAGTAAATTGATGTCCTCCCCACCTTCCCTGGATCCCCTTAAATCTAAAAAAAAAAAGTATAAAATATTCTCATTTCTAAATAAAAGTACCAAATAATAGCTAAACAGCTTTCAGTTTCAGTTATTTCTTAAGAATACCTATCTGACAAGCCCTAGGTATTATGTAAAATTGTTTGAGCTTTTTTGAGCTTTACTTGATGTTAATGTGATTCCCTCACCCAAAAACATACTTGGAGTGTTACTTTGATTACTGAGAATTCCTTTAATTTCCTGTGGCAGCTAATCAGGTGTACAAAATGATTGGTTTCACCGAGCTCTGCCTTTTCCACGCAGCTCCTCCTTGGAGCTGCTGTCTCCAAACCGAGCTTTTGTCTCAAATAGTGCTCCTTTCCCACAACTGCCCAGTCAGCTCCTTGCACCACCAGCAATTAGCTAACACCTAGTGTAACTGGGCATCTGCCGAGTTCATCATATGAGCTGCTTGTCATTGCAATGCTGGTAAGAATATTGTTATGCTTAATGGAGAAATTTTATGATGATGTGCTGAAGGCAGAGAGTTGGAAAGAGCAGGAGCTTCTTAAAGAAATAGAGGCCCAATTTCAAGGCAAATTGCAAAGTAAAATTTATTTTAAGTCATATTTGATATATACAGCATATTTATAACAACTGATGGTAACATACCTACCTAATTGTGCTACAAAATGACTTAATTAAAAATAGCAATTGGATATGTGTTCAAACTAGCTCACAGTACAAAGCAGATGTGAAGATAAGGAAAAAAATAAACCTACTTATGTGAATATTTTTTAAAATGAATTGAACAATTAATTCTATGTACTAATGCATGACTGTCTATATCCAGCAATGGCTTGAAAGTCTTGAAAGGACAGAGAAAAAGCTTCAACAGGATGCATAAACAAGGTCACAGTGCAATTGGCTGGCCCCCCTATGGAGCTGTGAATGTTTTCTCCATGCTGGCAGGGAGTGTGTGAAAGGTCACAGCAGAACCGGACACTACAGTTATTGTCCTGAAAAGCCTGACGACATATTTAGTCTTATCACAGACAAATGGCTAGCTGGAAGTTCTGCCTGACCAGGAAGGAGCTCATGTGTTTGTATCTGCATGTAAGTATTCTTATTACTGTCGAACATTTATTTTGTTAGAAAGGGAATAAAATAATTCAACTTCTATGCCAAGGGTTAAAGAATGTTAAGAAATAAACGTGAGACTAATTTATAGAAAACCCAACATAAAAAGATGCTTCAAATTCAACTTAAACATTTTGCTTTCAGTAAAGATATTCAACTGTTGCTTTGGGAATTATCTTTAACATGAAACATATGTTGAAAGTTGAAAGGCCCATGTGCAAAGATTTACTGGAGTATTACACATTCACTCTGAGTCCAAAACTACCAGTAGATGTTAAGAAAATATTGTTGCTGTAACTTTCAGATTTTCATTCACTTCATCAAACAGCATTATTTTCTTCTGGTGTTCTCTATGTCTGCTTTCAACATTTAAATTTTTTTGGTAACATAAGCTATCCCAAGTTGCTATGCTAGCCTAATGCTGTCAGTATAAACCATAGGCAAACAAGAAACAAGTGCAGTAAAATTAGGAACACAATGAAAAACCAAAACACGGGAGATGAAAATTATTCAAATTTTATGTTTCCTGTTCAAGCTCAGTGGCACAGTTAGTAGCACTGTAGCCTTGGAACATGAAGCGTCAGGGTTTAAATCCCAGCCATGGGTCTGTCTGGATGGGGTTTACATGTTCTCCCTGTGCTTATTTGAATTCTCTCTGGGTACTCTGACTTCCTCTCAGAGTCCAAAAGCATGATGATTAAGTGTGTCTAAATTGTCCTTAGGTGTGACTGTGTGTGTCTGATAGTTTGTCTCTGTGTTGTGCTGCAATGGACTGGTGACCTGTGCAGGATATATCATGCACAGGTCACCACGTCTGGAGATATAGGTACCCTGCAAGTGACTCTGCAAGAATAAGTGGTATAGTCTCTACATAAATAGGGCTCTCAATATAAAGGGGCAGTATTATGTCTTTTCCATGCATATAGTGGCATTTTATAGCACAGTCAAGTAACCATTACCATCAGTTATTATAAAAATGTTGGAAAAATTTGACTTCATAATCTAACGCCTTGAAATTGGGCTCGGTCTCTTTAAAAACTCCTTCACTTTATGAAACTCTGAGAAGTAATCACAACACCACTCCTGTATTAATCCTTTCATAATGATTTTTCCAGCACTGCGATGAGATGTAGCTCATATAACAGGCTCAGCAAATGCACAGTTGTACCAGATATTTGCTAAGTGTTGCTGGCTAGTCTAATGGAGCTGTGTGACTGAGTGCTGAGCTGTAAAACCTGCTGGTATTTTTTTGTCATCTGTGGCCTCACTTTATTGACAGAGAATTACATTAAAATGTGTTATGAGCCACATTATCAATAAGTTATCTAGCAAAAGGTCTTTCAATAAAATAGACTCTGTGTGTATGTATCATTTTTCTTTGGATTCATAATACATTCACAATGTTTGGTCACTCTGGTTCACAAGAAACAAATGTATATTCTGATAACGTGACAAAAAATTATAAAAGTTTAGGAGGTATAAAGAGTTTTGCAAGGCACTGTTATTAAGTCTACGTACAGATCAACAATAACTATGCTATTTGCTACCATAATTACTTGGAGAGCTCTTAAGCACACTTATCTATAGCTACTCCTCTTCTACAGTCACCTACAGTTTACACAGTTGTTCGTGCAGTGCAGATTCAGTTACCAAACATTTCCGCTTCAGGTTGAAATAATAAATAGTGACACCGGACAGGTCAGATTTGAAAGTCTGGTATGTATTTTCACACAGCTAAACTCTAATGCCATACATATGGTTCCACTCACTACTCAGCTGCAAGACACACACTTACTTACTACATAATATGTAGATATTTGATCAGATATCATGCTGTAAATCGTATGAAATGTAATGGAAAATTAGTAAGACAAACCTTTCTTATATATATAGTATTTTTTGACGAAATCTTAGTGAGCTTGACCAGTCTTTTTGACTTTGTCCTCTTTAGAGCAAGACATTACAGATGGGCAGTGGTTGGTACTTAGAACAAAAGTGCTTTGTTAGCCAACCAAAACCTGAAACTTGCGTACATCTGTACACATGCACCGACATCAAACTGGCAATACAGCAGCAGACTGTCCCTTACTCCGATAGGGACAGAGAACACTATTAAAATTAAATGCTGCATGGTTGTGGTATTTCATTTAATGTGCTGACAGCTGTCCAACGTTTCTGTGGTGACTCTAGATAACTTTATGACCCCGGTGAGCCCAGCTTGGCACAGAAACCAGTTCCAGACGCCTACCTCACCGTCCACTCACTTTTCATATGCACTTCATTGACAACCTTGGATGCAATAACCAAGTTGCATTTCCAACTATTTGACAAATGATTTTAACCACTGTTGGAGCATGTAGTTTTCAATCATTCTAGTAAAATATTTATGTTGTAAAGTAATAAAAATAATAAAATTTTAGACAAACATTAAAATGCTTTTGTAGACTCCTACAATACATCAGATCTATTTTGTTTACTGAGACCTTAGAAGTGGTTTTAAAAGAAAATATTACATTTACTGGTCAATGTTAACACATGCCAAAGGACCGCATTATGAATCTGAATCTGATCTTTTGGGAAGCTATTCTTTTCTGCTGACACTACGGAGCCTTTCAAATGTACTTTACCTTATGTTATATTGTAACCCCAAACTACAATGTATTATATTGGGATTTTATTTGAAAAAACAAATTACGGTAATGGACAATTGTGATGTAATTCAATTTACTTAAGTTTTTATATATATATATATATAATGCCATTTAAAAAAAATGAGTCTCAACAAAGTAGTTCAAGCCAATAGATAGATTTAAAGTCAACATGTGGAAGCTGGAGGAAAAAAAAAATAGTTCACAAACATAATCACAAATAAAAAAGTGAAATGTTTGTTGTGCATTACATTCAGCCCCTCTGAGTTACCACTTTCTAGAACCACATTTTGCCCATCTAGAAGTTATAACTTTTTGCCATCCCCCAGCATAATGCTTTCACATCTAAGCTTTATTGCATGTGCGTTGGGTAATGTTTGTTTTCCACAGCACACAGTGTTTCATAATTACACCTGAGGATTCAGTTCTGGTCTCATATGACCAGAGTACCTTTTACCATATATTTGCTGTGTCCTTTACATGACTTGTAGTAAACGTTAAGTAGGACGTCTTACGTCGTTATCTCAACAATAGCAAGTTTCTTTCTGCTCTTCTATAACAACTATTCGTTACTATGCCACTGCTCCATTATAAGCTGTTGAATGACGAAGACAGAATTAATTTGTTGGCCTTTACTTAATGGAAGCTTGTATCTCCATACCTTCATTATTAATATTAAACAAACTCTGTCCTTACCACTGACAAAGGTTTGCATTGTCATCTAGTCACTCTCACTCAATCTAACCTTGAAACATTATGACAGCAAAAGGATCCTGACATTCATCATAATTATGTCTATTGCCCGACTATGAATATCTCTGCAGAGAAATCTGAATCTTTAAAAAGTCACAATTGGAGCTTGTTCTTAGTCTTTGAAATGTCACATCTGTGCAATGCCATGAGTGCATTAAGTTGTTGCTGAGTAAGTGGATGGTGGTGCAGAAGAAGCTAAAATCACAATAATGGTATAAAAGTACCATGAACTCCATTTTTACATGGTACATTTTCAGATTAAAACTCCATACATCCATGGATTAATATGTTTTCTGAATGAGCTCTTACAGGAAACAGCCATATTGTTGGATAACTGAAAAGGAAGAATTTGCTGCCCTGTTATAATATTTTAAATGGTAGCCAGGCCTTCTTTTCTACTATGTGGGAGTAGAGTTTGAGAAGGCTGTAAATCTTTGTCAGTGGGGAACCACATGGTTCACTCTCTGTTGCCTTTTGTGCGTCTTGTGATGTTTGGAACACACAGTCTGTCCCACAGACTCCATGATAGATTCACAAATGAATTTGGCTTTATTAACTGTAACTTTGTAGTATAATGCATAATGTTACCTATGGGAAAAATTTGTGATTCAGCATTATTTCTGCTAATTCCCACTGTGGGATCAACAATCTATCTGTAAAAGTATCACTAAATACAGTGATTCCCAGTGAATCCTCATGATTTTTAGTTGTGTTCAGGGTAAGGAGTTTGACTATTAACATCCCTGATAAAAAACCCCCAAAACACTCCAATTACAGTTTGTGTTATTGGGCTGTGTAACAAATACAGACAACATTTAGCTTTAGAAATTTCAGCTGTAGGGGAGAAAACATTCCATAAATTCTCAAAACACTATCTTGAATGTGATTGTGTACCACATGTGCATAGTTACCAAAAAAATTACTGGGTATTCTGCATGGGTAGTTTTTAATCATCCCTAACTAGTTCTTGAGGTTGCAAAGAGTTAAAAAGAAAAAGCTTTGATGATTGTGAGATGCTGTGAATATCCCAGGAACCACATTTAAAATCAGTAGTAGCTCTGTAGTAATCACATTCTGGTTGAGTTTTAAGGTGATTTATTACAATCTTTGCAAAATCATTAGTGATCATTTGTTTAGGTTACAGCATTTTCAGGGAACAGGCTTATAAGCATATAAACACAAATTTTGAACAACAAATATATGGAGGAGTTTATTGCTCGAATGTAGTAGAAGTGTTAGTAACCTGTGTTATACTAAAATATTTGCATATACAGGATGAATTTGTTCTCTTTCATAAAACAATAAAAAATTATGAAGATTTGGTTTATTTCCCAAAATGATAATCTATTCAGATTGAATACAAAAATGATTTCACCTTAGTTAAAATCATAGATTATAGGGAAAAAAAAAATAGTAAATGTGGCCAAGGATTATTTTATAACAGAAAAACATATTTGCTGATGAGTTAATGAAGTAAACAACAATTCAAACAAAGAAAGATAAAAGCCACATATTTGTAGTAAATACTGCTACAAATTAGACTGAAAGAGTGAATGCTTATTTATTCATTAAACATTTTTAAGTCAGTCTTAATTCATATTCTGCTATTTATAGTTCATCTGAGAAGGGAAGGGTTGAGGGAAACGAAAATAGGAAAAGTAAACTATTTTCTGAATTAATTCTAATCTGCTAGCTTTCATCAGCAGAACCAGGAGGGATAAACCTGAAAAGAATCCCTTGCCAGTCAGACATGGCTGTTTACTTTCTTGGAACCAACGAGCCTTTTTGCTCCAGCGTTTCACCAGCTTCCTCTCTCTTTCAGCTGGAGAGACAGTCAGCTGTCCTGCTCCAACACGTATTCAGTCTTCTGCAGGTCACTTGGAAAAGGCAATGGGTACTACCTTCTTTTGGCGCTGGCTTTTTAATGGCAGCAGGGCCCGGGTGACAATGCTTAACAAAAGTTATTGAGAGAAACTGAACCAAGGCATGGAACAGATACCAGAAAACTAAAAGATTACACAAAGTTCTACAGAAATGGGAAAATTGGTGATGTGAAAATATTTATCAAAGGATAAACAGAAATAAGTTTTATTCTCTAAACATTTTTCAACACACTACAAAGACCAAAAATGTCTACAAGCCATTATTGTAGTAAGAATTTGATTTCATGGTTATTTTCACACCTAAGGCTTATTTTTTTCTTTTCAAATAAAACAACAAACAAACAAATAAACTAGCAATTAATAATTTGTATTAGTTTGACAAATAGGCTGAATTTAGCATTTTAGCCATACTGACCACTGAGCACAGATTGCACATTCAGCCATCCACTCTGAAATGCAAATAGATTCATATACAGACAAACAGACCAGTATGTGAATTTCTAAGCTCGCAAAATAAATGTGCTGGAAGACTCTCTTAGACAAGAGACATTAGCAAAAATCAAATATATTCCTTTTCTTGAGAACTCACATTTAAATATTTTTTTTACAAGCTGTAATGCAGTACATATGTACTAACCAATGCCTTTCTTTTTATGACATTTTTTTTCTGAGTGTGCAACTCTTTGTGAACCCTAGTTTATTTTAAAGTGCTTTATAAATAATGGTGGCATGGTTTGGCATGACTCTCATTTCACTTCGTTCACACAAAGCGTTCAGCAAGCGGTAAGACACCACAAATGTGCTAACATGGCCCGATACAAATACTACAGCTTAAAATATGTGACGTGAACTGAAACAGTGTGTCTTTTGGAGATCTTGCATCCACAATATGTATTTCTGCCATCAAAAATATTAGCTTAGATTTATAGTGATGGAGTGGAAACTGTTTTTATACCAGCGAAGCAATCTTTGCCCAAGCATGTAACGGCTCTTTACTGGCAAGTTTCTAGACAAAACAACTCGCAAAGAATAAGTTGGGGTTAATATATTGTATTGATGCTACATTAATATCAAAATATGTGATTTTGTTTCTTTGTATTGAAACAAACAAAATGTCCAATTTGTGTGCAGGTTGTAAATGTACTTAAAAAAAATAAGTAGACTAAGATCTCAAAAGGCAACACTAATCTAAAGAAATTCTTAAACAATCACTAGCATCTATCAGTCTGAAAGGACTTATAATGCATAAGGTCTTTAGTAAAGCAGACAATTGTAAGGTTTTATTGGGAAGCTACTTTTGACTTTGGGGAGGTTGGTTTTTATAATCTTTTTCCAATAATACTGTAAATGAAATTGTGATTGAAAAACTGCAATTTGTATTTTGTTAGCTTTTCTTTTCCTGTTGGTACAATAATTATGATCTAAAACGTTTGCCTATGAGAAAAGTCCCTCAAGATATGTGTTAGGGCACAAGCTCTTTTTGCAGTACTGTTAATTTGCTTATAGTTTACATGGAGCATAACAATGTCTCCCTCTGTTTCTTTCCCATCTTTCATCCGTTTCATCCATGTAGCTAAAAACACTTCTCACCAGTCAAGATGCAGACACTTTTAAACTCCTATGGTCTCTCCTTTTATTTCAACCATTCACAACTTCCAACTCTATATCTCCATGCTGCTGACACAGACGGGTGCTCTGCTAGTTTACTCGCTGCCGCACTGGAAGTTTCTATTTGCAAACATTGGCATAGTATTAGAATTGCTCTGAAGGAACATGCAATCTTGCAGGTGAACAATATTGCACAGCTGACCTTAAAGTGGACACTTCAAATCACAGTTTTGGACTGACTGAGATGTGTTCTAATGCAAAGGAACTTAAAGCACCTAAGTGGTTAGCTGCTTTAATAGTCCAAACAGAATAATAGTTTGGACTATTATTCTGAATAAAAGTAATGTTGTGATCATGACTTTGTATGGTAATTTCAAATTAAATTAGAAAGTGCTTATTTAGCAAAATTTAGCAAATTTATCCAAGACACAAAATGATACTGCTGCCAATTTAGTCACAGAGATATAATAGTTATAAAAATATATAATTAATTTTAGTGCATAGTAATTAAGATAAAACTAATGAAGGTAAAACTAATTAAGAAATGATGAATTGACATGTCTGTTGCACCAATTAACATATAATCTACTGCCTTATCTGCTTTTACAGAATGTTGACTGATAATCAGGTATTTAAGAATCATCAGAGCATTTTATTTCAGACTGACTAAACAGTTTGGTGAATTTGATGCTTTCTTTCACAGTCTCCTGTGTACTGCAGCAGACAAGCTTTACTGCTCATCTGGATTGCTTATGTTCATCAGTATTTGCAATAGGCTCTATAAAAAGATACCTACAAACATTTATAAATGTTAAAAAAAAGTTTATCTTTGATGCCCACAATCCATCTATCTATCCATCTATCGTTTCACTAAAATTAAACATTGAGATGAAATGGTCATTTTTCAAGCTTATATTTCAGTAACTATTGGAGATTTCTTCCAAAACAGATCACTGACCTCTCACTGGACTGCAGCCCTGTGCCCTGTCTCATTTAAATTGAATGTACCTAAACATTTTATGCTGGAGCTCAGTAAACAAGAAAGTTGAACCAGTCGGGTTCCTTTGAAAAAAAAAAAAAAAAAAAAGAAAGAATCCCCTATTAACAATAATTTAATCATGCTGCAGAAAAAATCCCTGATTGACCCAGTCTGCCAAAATGCAAAACCCTAAACAGTGTATCCCAGTTGGATGAAGATATAAAAGTAACTCTATTTTGATTGGTGATGGCAAGTTGCATGCTCTTTATTCTAATTACTGACAATATGGGTCAGTTGACATGGAGACCAACTGGGCAAAAGCTAAACAAAAGTCCTCTGGATAGGAAGATTGTTTTTATATCTGTGAGCTTGTAGGAAGTCAATATTTTTACAAAATATGTTTTTGTGTTTTTAAGGGTCACTTAAGGTTCTACATATCTGTGAACTATAAGGATTCACCCAACCAGAATAGCAGAAGCCTTGGATGAGAAACAGGGATAGGGGGTAGAAAGGGAAGGGTGAATAGACTAGAATTTAGACTTGGAGAGCAGTTGATGTGTTGTTGTCTTTGATGCCTTGGCAGGGCCTGGTGCCCGACTAATGTGGCGTGATACATTGGCTAGTGAAAGCAGGGCCAAGGGTTCCTTCCTTGGCATGTGTATTTGGGTTGGAGCTTAATTGGACAGCTGGACCCATTTCCTCACATATTTTCACAAAAAGGGATGCTCTAAGCTTCTCTTTTCTCCTGCTTTTTCTCTTTTAGTAGAACTGAATGCTTTTTTGATTCTCTCACAGCATTGACTTGGCATTCATGCAACAAGAGTACTTACTATCACTGCTGTAATCAGAGATTGAAAGATGGATATGTGTTGCTTCTCTCTTCCCCTCAGGAAATAGCCTTTCTCACTCAACTGTGACAAGTTTGGTAGTATTGATATCTTACCAAGGGGGTTCACACAATAATATCCCCGTTTTCTTTCTGCAAGACATATATGTAAGAGGATGTCTTTACACAAAGGGTAGCAGGGCTTGCGGTCAGTGAGTGCTCTATATAAACTTACATACAGGCTTTTTCCTTAAAAGTGAAACCAAGCACATTATTCTTTAATGACATACATGAGTATGCCTGCAGGTTTATCATTTTTATATATTAAACTGTGTCATAACAACTATGATTGTATAAAAACTTTTTGTGTAATCCAATTTGGCAGACGTAGGTATAACAAGAGTGATTGTGGTGAGAGGGCATCCAAAAATAAGATCAAATAACTCAATTATCTCAGAATTTAAAAGTTACCATTAAAACTCTCATTAGCAAGATATTAAACAGTTGGAAAAGCTCAGTTGGGAAGCTCTCAACAACATTCATGTAAGGCAGCGTAATGGCTGAAGAACAAATTAAAACAATTTTTATATTTCAGTTATGAACAGACTGTGCACTGGTAAAAGCAGAAAGAGGACATACAAAATCAGAAGTTTCAGAAACAAAGTGAAATGCACTTCAATAAAGCTAATTAATAGTCACACATGAACCTGTGTTCAAAACCATTGTTTTGTCATGTTGTTTCTGCAGTTCCTCTGTATCTGGTGTTCATGGTCTTTCCTCTGAAATAATTTTTTTTCCAATGTGTTTTGACTTGCACAGTAAATTACCATTTCTGCCATTGTTAAATATTTATTTAAAAAGCTAACATAGTTTCTGACCCATGAGTATTTTAACTTGCAAATTTTGGCACAGGGGGAAAGAGTTTGGACAGTCATTTCACATTGCTATAAGCAAATCTGACAAACCACGTTTGCAAGGTAATTTTATTTATATAGCACAATTTCAGCAATAAGGCAATTCAAAGTGTAAGCACAAAACATATCTAATATGAGAACTGAACAATCCCAACATTCAATGTAAAGTCTAGAAATTATTTTAAAAATACAGTTTGATTAATTTGGTTCCCTATGAAGTTTATAAAGCTCTCAATCTACTCACTTAGGTTTTGTCAGATATTTCCACACTCCAGACCAGAAAGTAAGAGCTCCACATTGACCTCCTTTATTTGAGATCAAAGCGTTGTCAGAAGTTTAATCCTTGGCGTTCAGTATTAGTTTTAATGAATTCTGACCTTCCCCTCCTCCCCCCCCCACCCTCCGTAAGCTTTAGCACATTCTGACAATGGTAGATAAAAAAATGCCACTACTCTTTAGTAAAATCATATAGGATATAGATCTAAAAGTTAAGGGCCATTTTCATAAAGGAGAAAAACCAGAAGAAAAAAGATGAATGAATCAATGGTTTTAGTGTGAGTTAGAAGAGCAGAGTAAGTGGGTCAAGAGATTCTGAATGACAGAAACAGTATCAGGAAGATGAAATTGGGAAAAATGCCCTTGTTTGTTTCATAAACTACCCTGCTGTTGGCTTAACCAGTAATGTTTTGAAAAAGTGCTTTTACAATGTCACAAGAATGTGATGCCTTGACAGGATTATTCTAATATCTCCCTCTAGAAGGCATAACTTTTCTTGTAATTCTATGTTTAATTATTTCTCCCCACCTGTTTCATAAGGTAAGCTACCCAGAAGACTTTAATTTATAGAGAAGGACTGAAACTTTACAATAAAATCTGAGATAACAATTTATAATTTAAAAGGAAAGAACTTTGTGATTTATGAAAAGTCCTCATTTATACCTTCCTTTAGTACAATTGTTCACATATTTGCATATTTATTTGTTGTCCCCTCCACCTAGATCTTTTTTTCTTGATAGTTTGGCAAAATAGCAAATTAAACTTTCTTTAAAAATATACTTTTCATCCAATTTTGGATTAGTTTGGCCTTTACCTTCCTACGCAAATCTAGATCCTCATCTCCTTTCAGTGCTCCATCTGGAATTTCTCCCATTGTGCTTGATTTCTTCAGTCAAATTTCAACCAGGCCAATCATCGAACAGAAGGAGTTGTGAATGATCATGCCAATCATCTGTGGTGTTTTGGAATTACAGTCTTCCTATCCAAGGTTGTTTCCTAATAGCAGTGAAAAGGTGAACAAAGTCATTCAGTTCATGTTGGACACACCTAAATATTGAACAATTAAAGTCGGAGCAAGAGGAATGTTGGCAAAGATGTTGTTTAAAGAAAAAAAAAATACAGCTAGGCAATAATTCAGTGAACATGGGTGCCAGAGAGAAACTATGTTTATCTTTTCTTTGTGCAGATGAGATGCAGGTAGCCCGGAAGGCTTACCGGGTTACCTTAAATATTGATGGATGATGATAAATTCATGTTGCTGGTGAACTGCTGAAGCAGATCCAAACAGACACTTATCCACAAGAGCAAATGCCCACCTGTCCAATAAGTAAAAAACTCTCAGATAATGGTAGAAACAAAAGAAGTTTGTGTAATCTGTATGATTTTTTTTGTTTTACATTAAACTGATTTCTATGAGTGTGGCTGTTTAAGCATTAGTGCCACACTGCTCCCACTAATTTATTCATAGTTTTAAGTTTTCTGCTCTATTTTTCATAAAATGTTCAACAAGCAAGAGTAATTTACCAACGATTTGTGCTTTCCTCAGTCATAAATAATTCATTATATACTTTTTTTTTTATTTGTGCCCTACAATCAATGGTTTTCTTTCAAACCCTTCTTCTTCAAATATAAAAATATGTTTAGTTACTGTACGTGGTCAATGATATTCCCAAATATGAATGTACTGTTAGTTGAAGATTAATGTGAAATTGCTTAACATTGTTTAGATTAATCAAGTTTAATTGCCTGAGCTTCAAAATCTACCATTGACTGTGTCTGTCATATTTTTTTTGCTCATACATGAGTTTTGTTTCTAGCAGCTTTGGCTTCAGTGTGAATCACTTATTTTACTGTTATCAATTGGAAAATTAAAGTGCCATTTCTAAATGGGGAGATCCAGAGATCATGCTGATTTTGTAAAGGGCAGGTGGGTGGAAAACAAACTGAATTTCCTTGTCTTTAGCTTGTGGTTCATTTTGCTGAGGCAAATTGTCTCATTTGGGAGACTGTATTCACAGGTTTGAAGAGAGTAGGTGGAGGTCAGGGAGGATGAAACAGAAAAAAAGGAACAGTGGGTGCAGGGTCAGACTGAGGAACAAAAGAAAGTGATGAAATAGTTATTATACTGGATAGGATATGGATAAAGAGAAGTACAAATGGGCTTTTATGTTACCACTGCCTTGTAAACAACGTGGGGTTCCAAAAAAGGAGAAAAGAAAAACAGATTGTGCATGAAAGGATGGGAGGGCTTTGGTAGTTTACTTCGCAGGCAGGGATTGAAGTGAGGTGGTTAGGGGGGATTATGTGGTGAGCTGAGTGAACTCTGAAGGTGGGGGTGCAGCTTTCAAAGGGGTATCGATAGATCTGGTGTTGTCCCCACTTCACAGCCCTCATCAACCCCACTTGCAAACATACCACACCTCTTCACAAGCCGAAGAAGTCCCCTCTTTCATGGTGTACTCGCACACATAAGCTGATGAACTCTGAGATGGTCAGAGTACTCTAGGCTCTCTGCCTGCTGAATAGAAGAGTTTAGACACTACTGAATTGGCCCTTGAGAAAGGGGCATTCTCCTTTAAGTACACAACTTCTTTGGGCTCTGTAAAAACCCATGCATAGTCAAGGATTTGGGCCTCTTTTCCATGGATTGGTGGTGTACTTGTATGAACTGAAATTTGGCAAAGTTGAAGTCACATTTACAGAAACATATGCAACCGGAAAAAAACAATACTCTCTAGGGTTCAAAAAAGATGACTAAGGAGCAAAGTTAGATCAACAGCCAACACAAAATGTCTCTAGGAATTATAAAACTTAACTTTTTAAAGTAAATGTTTAATTTGAAATGCTTTGGATGAATGAAAAAGGGATACCAACTTTTCTTTGACTATTGGACTATTAAATGAACAAAAAGTACATGACTATGCTTATTGATATTCACAAAGAAAGATCAGAAGAAATGTAGGATGAAATTCCCAGTTCACTTTTACTAACAAATGTCTGACTAGTAGTTATTGTGTATTAATTAACAATTTTGTTCTCAGAGAAACTGCTCACCAACTAACTAATTGACTGACTGACTAACAAGATTTTTTGTATGACATGTCAACTCTTTGCTTTTACTGAAGCCTCTAAGCTCCATATAGCATACATTAGCATAACCACGAGGCCCATCCCATTTCTACAGGATTAGTTCAGCTCTCCTCCCACTGTCTGATGGCTCTTTATCTAGATCGACACAGCCTGTTAGAGGTCCTCACTATACCATTACTACTAGAGTCATTGTCATTCACCGCGAGAAGGAATCAGCTCATAGAGACTTGCCTGTTTAGCATGAGACTGACATCTCATTTGTAACGGTTTAAAAAGGGTCTCCCCTTCACATAACAACAGACTAACTGGTAAATTCCCAGCTAATCCATCTTTATTGCAAAGTCTGATTGGTGAGCCAATATTAAGATATTTTTTAGGATACTATTGTTAACATGCTTTCATACATTTTTTATCATTTCAAAACTTATTTTATCTCTTTTATAAAGATTACTGTTGCTAACTGAGCATGGTGTTCTTACACATACCTACATTTACTTTATATGACCTTCTTGATAATTGATTGTCTTAACTTATTTCCAAGGATGGTTTTGTGTATTTTCCAGGCACATAGTGTCATTTCTGGCACAATCAGATAGCTATGGAACATTCAGTTATTATAAGTTGTCAGGCAACTTAAAAGAAACTTGACTTAACAATTTGATGCATTGAAATTGCCCTCTGTCTCCTTAAGGAGCTCCTGCTCTTTATGACACTCTGCCTCCAGTTATCCCAACAATCCTCCATTAAACCATTTACAACCATTCTTAGGAGCACTGGTCTGAGAAGTAGTTGATAATATGAGCTCAGCAGATGCACCATTCCAACTTGCTTATTAATCTGGTGGAGCTGAGTGAGACTGGAGTCTGCATATCCAAGGAGGAGCTATGTGGAAATAGGCGGTGCTTTGTGAGAGCAAGACTTTAGGCAGCCCTGAATGGATGCACGGGAAGATTCAAGGTGTGAAACACGCATGAAAGAATCTCAGCAACACTCCAGGTATGTTTTGATGAGGAAATAACATCATAACTCCCATCCCTGAAACTAATTGTTGAAAGTGAACTGTGTCATCACCACATCAAAATGAATCTGACATATTTTGCCTATTATTTAGATAATCCCATTTAAATCACTGACAAAGTCATTAGATTTCAACTAATAACATTTCAAGTAAAATAAATTTTTAACAGAATCATTGAAATAGCAATGATGGTAGGACTTTGTCCTGTAACTAGTGGGTAGCCGGTTCAAACCCCACTCCAACTGCTCCTTGAGCAAGACACTTCATTTGCCTTGCTTCCTGGTGGGGGTCAGAAAGACTCGCTTATGTCAGACTGCCCCAGGGCAGCTGTGGCTACAATGTAGCTTACAACCACCAGCATGTAAATGACTGAATGAGTGTGAAGCCCTTTGGGGATCATGGACACATGATTTAGATAAAAATTCTTGTAATGAAAGGGAGTCCCTTAAGGAAAGGGACTTTTCAGCCTAGTTTTAAATCAGGACATTAAATTTCACAGATAAAAAATTAGGATTAAACAAAAGAAGGGAGAGAAATAAAAAAAATTAAACATACTTTGGTCTCCCATCAGAAATGCAATGTTGAAATCAACGTTGTTGTTCAGTCACATTTCAAATTTAGATCAGTGCACAATTGGAAAGTCATGCCACATGTAACTAAACATTAAAAAAGAAAAAAAAACTTTAAACTTCAATAATAATATTTGTCCACCAGCCTGCTTGTAGTCTTGAGATAACATCCTTTAAATTAGCCAATGAGTTGACTGAAGGATGTTTGCTGCGAGGCCTTGCTGGTATGACTGGTTGATTTTGGAGATACTGAGCATATGGAGCCAGTCAAAACTAACGCCACAGCTATCTCTTAGGAGTTTCATGCCCCCCAGCTTCTATCTGTCATAGAGCGCAGAGCTAAAATAAACATATCACAGGGAGCTAGAGTGATGTTTTTAGACTTGTGCAGTGATGTTTTTACATGTTTAATAGCATAATCATTACATAACACAAATTATAAATAAAACTGTACAAAACAAGGTAAAAAAAAATCCTGTAAAATCACTGCACAAACTAAATAATCTTAGAATTTTCAAAACTGGTTTCATTTTTTTTCCACTCTTTTTGACCTTTTTTTTCTTGCACTCACCCTTTGTTTCCAACAAAACTAACAGTTTTCCTTTCACTCGTGCTATCTTTGCTTGCTCTTACTCCTCTGCCGCCTACACTACACTTGCTGTACTTCTCAGTCCCCCGCCACCACCCATCGCTCTCTCTCTTCCGCTCTCTCTCTCCCTCTCCTTTTCTCCCACACTCTCTCTACACTCTGACTGGGGTGTTTGCCTCAGCTGTTCTCAGTTGCACTGGGTGCCTTGTGGTGTTGTGACAGAGCTGTGCTGCATTGAGTGAGTCTAAACTATCTCAAAGGAGCGCTAAGTAGAGTGGGAGACAAAAAGAAGCCAAACCATTGAGGACTCACCAGGCAGATGGGATGAACAGCTGAAACAATTTGGACTTGTTTTACTTTTTGTGGCTAAAGGTGCGGCCAAATAACATCATGGATAGGTTATACACCTACATTCTGCTTAGATGCCAAAAGTGAATGGTAGTCAAAGCATAATTAGATTCTCTTTGTATTTAATGTGCGACTAGCTCTAATTTATTCTCCTTTTTTGAGTCATTACAGTTTGTTCTGTTAAGTTTGCAGCAAGGAGTCAAGAAATCACAGTTCCAGAGGCAGCAGTCCATAAACCTAACTCCCCTGTGCTGGATTCTACTCTTCTTTACTCTAATTTTGTCTTTGACCTGTGGAACAGGAAAAGTTTTTTTTGTCTTTTTTTTTTTTTTGCTCTGGCAGGACTTGTTATGAGGCAACCTGGACTGACTCACCAGCATTTCTTTGTACTTACTGGACAACAGGACTGTTTCTGCCACCGTTTCCTGCCAAACCCGGTCTGAGATTGCTTGGCCAGGGGTTGTTTATTTAAAGGACTTATCTGGAGTTTTTTGCCTCAGGACCATGGGGATTCTCTGGGGTGCCATAACACTTCTGTGTGGGGTAGCTGTGCTTAGAACGGAGGGTAGCGGACCCTCACAAACCAAAAATAACGTGCCCCGGCTAAAACTCTCCTATAAAGGTACGTCTGAGATTTCTATTATCATTTCCCTGTTTCTGTTGTTTTCCGTTTTGTAAAACTTATGAACATATCTCTTTAGCTTTACCAAGTTCATGTTTCAATGTGTTTCAAATACTGTGTAAAAGGGAGTGAGATTGTTAAACTCTTCTGAAAAATAAATTTACAAATTATAAATTCTTTATTGAGTAAGTGAATAATTTCTTTATGATCAAGACATTTACTAATATGGGCAATTGATGTGCATTAGTCCTACTGTATAAAACATAAGGCAGGTTGTGTTGAATTTGTATAAGTGAATATTGTTTAAACCTTTTCTGTACAACCCATTTTCACTTGAAATAACTAGATTCATCTCACCTTGTTCCAATGACAAGCTTGTTGCCATGTTCAAAATGTTTACATTATGACAGCAATTATCAGAAACTAATTAATTTCACATATTGATAATTAATTATTTAGACCTATCACTCCAACAAGGTTTTCACTTAGTTGAATAAAATCCCTCAACATGCCTGACCTGCCAGTTCTATGTGTCTCTGATGCTAAGCAGTTTGTTATAGAAGACCAATGTCTTCATAAATTTGTCCCTGTTTTGATCAATTGCTGTTGTCTATTTTGCAATGGAAAAAAGGCATATTCCCAGGCTCCATCATTTATCCTTCTCTCACATTTTTATTTTATTTTATTTTCCTGATTGTCATTTTTTCCTGCTCCATTCTCTCCTGCATAGTAATTATACTCAGATGAATGGTGAACGGTCTGTTTCAGCAGATGGCTGTACCAAAGTGAAATGTTTTTCGCTTAGCGCTGGGGGATCCATAATTATAGACACGAGTGTGCCCATACGCAGACACTCTTGCATGCATAAAGACGTTGCCATCTGCAGAAAGCAAATGATACCTGCAAGGGTATCAGTCATTTGAAACCACATGCTGTCAGTTTGGTGAAACACACCCATACACTGAAATCTCTATTGGAAGCCCCCCAGGTAGCAATTTGGCCAGCTTGCTTATTTGGGCTGCAGTCTCTACTTTTAATATTTGATTCTGCCTTAATTTGAATTTTGGCTGCAGGGGGCAACACTTTGCTTCCCTGTGCTGACTGGGGATTTTTAATCTAAGTGTAGTCAGCAGGTACTTACTGTGCTGTGAAAAAGTATTTGCCCCTTATAGATCTCTCCTATTATTGCTTTTTCTCTCATTTAAATGCTTCAAGACATAAAACAAATGCTAATATCATAATATCAGATAGTATATATATACATGATTACATTCAGCTACAGAGTGTTTGGTTTTTGAGTTTGAGTCCATTTAAGTACATGCTAGAACATCTTAATCTTAGACTCCAAATTTTAACTTGTTTTTTTATGTTTCAAAGAGGTGGACTTCATGGTAATTTCAGGTAATTGTCCTACTGTATTACTCAATTTCGCTTCAGCTTAAGGTCGGAAACTAGTGGCTTGACAAAGTCCTTAAGGATTTTTGGGTAGAGAAGAGAAATTGTGGTTCCAACAATTACACATCATTCAGTACCATCCATCCATTTTCTTACACCCTTGTCCCTAGTGGGGTCGGGAGGTGCTGGTGCCTATCTCCAGCTACGTTCCGGGCGAGAGGCGGGGTTCACCCTGGACAGGTCACCAGTCTGTTGCAGGACAACACAGAGACAGACAGGACAAACAACCATGTGCGCACACACACTCAAACTTAAGGACAATTTAGAAAGACCAACTAACCTAACAGTCATGTTTTTGGACTGTGGGAGGAAGCCGGAGTGCCCGGAGAGAACCCATGTATGCACAGGGAGAAAATGCAAACTCCGTGCAGAAAGACCCCGGCCCGGGAATCGAACCCAGCACCTTCTTGCTGCAATGCAACAGTGCTTCATTCAGTACCTGAAGCAGCAAAGCTTCTGAGACCATTTCCCTTTGCTGTGGCACATTCCAGCCACTGTAATTTCTGAAAGTTCAATTAATGACAACAAACTGGACTGTTTGGTTAAATAACAGTCATCAAGTAAAATATATCATAAAGTATATTGAATAAAATATGTCTCGTGGTAATTACCAGTATGTAAAATTAAATAAATTCTCCAACACAAAAATGAATTTCTCTTAGTCTTCTCTTGCATCTTGACAAAACTGACAGACACCAAATTGTTTATTGATTTATATCAAGGGAGATTACACATTTTACGTATCAAAGTATTGGCAAATTTTTCCGGTTTAATTTAAGCCATATTTTATAGAAGTTGGACAAAAAAATAAAGGCTCTACAATGTTTGTGACAATTTTATGCTCATTCTGCATCAGACCAGTAATTACTAAATACATCTGCAGGTTTGAGTCGCAAGAAATAGCAGGAAACAGGTGATTTTCTATCCAGTACTATACATCAGTGGTGCTCACCATGCTTGCTTGACTCGTTGTGGTTGTTAACAAAGCCATGAGGAGTGTAGACTGCCTAGCACAGTTGGTGCTCGGGAAATTTTGAAGCCAATTACATGTTTCTCCTTAGTTCTTTTTTGTTTTTTTTTGCTCTGGGCATGTCTTACTTATGAAATTTTTTAATCAGCTTCATGCGATCAGGCCTGATTCAACAATTAATGTGAGTTAATTGCATTTTTATTTAAATGAAGGCTGGTTTGGGCAGCTTTTTTTTCCAAAATAAATAAAATAATCAGTGAAGACCCACATATAGAATTTACTTAGATTATCTTTGTTAGATATTGAATTGATCTGAAAGTTTTCATTGTAACAATAAAACAAAACCAGAAGAAATCTGGATGGACAAATACTTCTTCATGCTTTTTCCTTCTATAACATTCATGTGTCCAATCTGGTGCAAATCTGGTTTGAATGGTAGTCTAGTATTTCGACTGATCTGGTAATCACGTTAAAAATCACATGAAATCAGTTGATCACAAGTTGTTCATTTCATGCTTATAATTTCTGTTCCACCAGTGAGAAGCAAATCAACATTACTCATAAAAAACGTCAGAATATTCACCTGGGTGAGAGGATGTCAAGTCCTTAGGCAGCAGCATCTGATCAGTCACACATGGGATAGAAAGGTGAAAGAGCTCTGACCTCTACAGGTCATGGAGTATACCGGGAGCATATATAAAGTTGAGACTATGTGTGTGCTTGAGTGTGTGTGTGAGAGAGAGAGTAAAAATCTGCAAATTTCTCACTTCTAGAGTCTTTGCTCCTCTGAACACAACACAGAAGTGAACCCTACCAACAGCAATCTACATACAATTGTGCCACCCCCTGCTGTGAGACACATCATTGTTGAGTTCATGGATTACAACTAATCTTTAGAATTAAGGGGTCTAATATGCAGGATGTGAATTAATGGTACTACATGAATACAACATAAAGTCCAACTGTATCAACAACTGGTGATATTGAAGATGTGTAAGTAGGGAGCTGGGGACTAAAAGTGAACTGCAGAATCAAACAGGTTTAATGTATGTTATGCTTGAGCATATATTGCTTCTGAGGTATACTTACACCCTGTGGATGAATTGGTCCTTTGGGGGGAGCAAAGAGGGATTTATAGTTTTGAGGTTTGTGGGTCACAAGAACCAAAGCACATGTTGTTAGCTGTCAAGAGCGACACTTGAGTTTGTAGGTTGTGGCTGTTCTGCCAAAAGAGCAGTTTTCTTCTTTCCCCTGCATCGCTTACACATCTTTAGTCAAGCAGAGCCCAGAACCTGCATCAAAAAGCACACAGTCTTGCTCTCAAATACCAGAGGGCCAAAAGAGAAATGAATTGAAAATGAAAACCACATTCCTCTGCAACAGTAAGACATTTTTTGTTCCTTGTTTTCACTGCAGTGTAAAATAACCCTTGATCAGAACTGGAGTATGTAGAAGTTTTCCAAAAACACCCTTAGTGCACATTGAAAATACCATAGTGGAGATGAGTTTCTCGAGGTGTGTACAGTAGTCTGAGACCAGTATTCTGGTTTTTGCTTTAGATTTACCTCCGGAGACTTTCAGATCAGTCTTTATGCCAGTTCTGATTGAAATCATGAATACTGTACAGTGAGAAGACAGTTTCAGCCTGTTTAAGAATGCTTACACAATCATGACTGCCAAAATATGTTGGCTCAGAAGTGAATGTATAATGTGAGACACGAGAAAAAGGATGAAGAAAAAATAGCAACACTTAAATAAAAAAATCGTTTTAAGGTTTATGATGTAAAAGTGAGCCATTGTACATTATTAATAATTCAGTTAACAGTATTACACAGTTTAAAATATGGTTTCAAAATGTGTAGAAATCTTTACAAAAATTTTATTGAAAGCATAATGATATGAATTACTGTTGAACATTGCTGTGGGGATATTGGATAACGTTTGAAAAATGTGCAATAAAGCAAGAGCGGTTTGCATTGTTTCAGAAAAGAACTTTGTTTGCTTTCTTACCTGACAAGGATTAAATGACCTCACTGACGCTTTGTGGTGTTTTCCCTGTGGCTGCAGAGTCTGTAAAATAACTCAATGAAATGTTTTTTTATTATTATTATTATTTTGCTCTTAATCATGTTGTAGTGCACTTGAACACCTTCAATTTGAGCTGAAACCCGCAATAACTACTTATATCCAAGTTCCTCCAAAATGTCTAAAGGTTTAATCTGTCATTTCTTACTCCACGTATGTGTTGCCCCAAGGCCATGACTTTGTACATGGCTTAGTCAGTTATTATGTTGAATAATTTTGTCTGAAGGCCTGCTAATGCATATTAATGTACTCATGGATAACCTTGTACATATAAATAACCTTCTGGATAAAGTCATAAAGATTTTAGGTAATCAATAATTAGTCATACTGATAGGGCCAAACTGATTGTAAAATGAGTTATGACTTACTATGTCAAAAGTTATAGATTCTTGAGAGTTTTGGAAATCACAAAGTTCTCACTCTGTCAAAAAAAAGTCTTAGAAAAATAATGACATTTATTTTTATTAATTAACCCTTTATACATCTTAATATACTAAATTTACAATGTATGCAAATAGTGTTAAAAAGAGTGCTTATTTTACATTATAGCTCAGGAATTATATTCAAAACTACATTGTCTGTGTCTTACAAAGCACTTAGATAACATTCCCTTTGCCCTCCAGAGAAAGCAGAATAGAGAAAGACAGGAAGAATGTAGGGTAAAAGATTTTATTTATACCAGTCTCTCAAGGGAATGTTGGTTCTTTGCATCCATTCCATCTGCCCCCTTATTGTGCTTTCTCTTTGTCTCTTGCTTTCTATTTCTGACTCCTCTTTGTCTCACTCTGAATAAAAGAGGAATGTTGATTAAATATTGGTTTTACTATTTACTAATAACTTTATGTTTCTTCCTTGAGAAAAAAGTATTAAGAGACACAAAATGTGCAACTGCATGAATAGGTGCACGTGTTTTTTATTTCAACTATGGGATGTAACAGAACAGTTTACATGAGTTCACTGGACACATTTTAGAAGCCACTCATTTACACATCCAACTGCTTGAAGGGTCATTTCTTCCTATTTGATATTGTGAAACTATCTATTGGAACAGAAACTCAACCAAAACAGGTTTTGTGTAGGATCATAAATTCAGGCTCTTGGTTTTAAAGTTGCAGCTTTAACAGCAGCAAAATAAATGCTTCTTTATGCATTAATACCCATTTTATACATTTATCCAGAGGGGACACTGGTTGAGACATGTACAGGCCACTACCTGTAGAGCGTCATGGGAACATCCTATTTTTTTTTTTCCTGTAACACACAACCAGCCAACTTGATAAACATACATTACACACTTCCACACACAATTCCCAAAGTGTATCTGTCTCTGGGTGATTGGGTTCTAATAACTTAGCTGTAGTCTCTATTGAATGGTTTGTTGCCATGGACACTTCTCCCATGGATAATTTTGCAAAAAAACCAGTGAGGTGTGTAGAGAGAGTGGAAATGGTGATGCGGTCCTCTGCTCTTTTATACAAGAACTTGATAAGCACAACCATTGTGTGAAAATGTTTTCCTTACATCAATCAATGTGTTGTTTAATTTGAATATGTGATTTCAGATGTTCTCTGTCTTTTCTCAGTCAAAGTTGCAGAAAGGCTACTGTAAAAACAACATTACTCCTTCAGAGAGTAAAATGGGAGCAGTTGTATAAAAAGCAGAGATTTGTTTATGTAAACCAAGATAACTAATGAAACTGTTTCCCTCCCCACCCGTAGAGCTATTTCCAAAGGATTTACATGCAAGTGGAAAAGAAATATGGTTTGAAGAAGTCAGTAATTAGACTACAACAAACCGTATACTGGTCACAAAAGAATTGAAAACTAAGTTAATCTACACATACACAGTGATTAGGACACACTACAATTCTTGGACTTTCCATCTAAAGCCCAATTCTAGCCACTACTTGATGCTTTGAAATTAGATTTTTTAAATATGAGATATAGTATTAGCTTTTGCAATGATTATTCTGTGACATTGCCATCACCCATTTTTACACTGTTGGTATGGATGAATAGATGGATGTATGGATTCTTTTTGTGTGAGATTTTCTTCTGTTTCATTTTTGCTCAGTTGCCCTGCTGTTGATTTTTTCAGGTTTTTTAGCTTGTCTGATTGTTGATTAATAATTTCATTGTGTATCCATTTTTTTTTTATTGTTTGCCACTTTTAATTGGTAGGTCTATTTTAATTTACCTGCTAGTTTTATTTTTATGTATATGGTTGTATTTTTTTCTCTCTCTTTTTTTAGATGTTTGCTGTGTTTTTAGATTGTTAGTAATTTGGATAGGTTGTTGATTAACCTGGTATAAACCAGACCGTATGATTTGCTTCGTATGTGGTGAACATACGTGTGAACCCTCAGCTATTGAGAAATGATTGCATGCTCTTAATCACTAACATTTGACCAGGTGCAGTGAAGATGCCTGCACTGCACAGAAGCAAGACGGCTGTTGATGTTAGTTCAGTATTTGGAAGTGTGGCCAACATGGACAGAATGACTTCATCCATTTCCTCAGCTGCCATTGCCAAACTATAGCCATGGCAGACTACAATTATAACATGAATGTCTTCATTCACAACTTCATTTTCTGTTCACTGATTGGCCTGTTTCAAATTCAGCCAGAGAAATCCCTCTCAATTGTAGAAAGCCAAGGTGGAACACTGAAGAAGATGAGAATCAAGTGGAATTGCGTAGGAAGGCAATGGCCAGGGTGGTAGTTGATATTTGATGTTATTTTTATTGTTATGTTTTGTTGCTCCCTTGGTTAGTTGTATATTTTTGGTTTAGTAATTTATTTTTGTTTGACATTGGTATGTTTGTTTGTTGGTGTATTCATTAAGTACACTTTTTTTCATTGGTTAGTTAGTTGTTTAATTTGCTGGATATTTCATTCATAATTCTGTTGGTTGTTCTATTTTATAAGTTCTATTTAATAAAACAGTGAAATGAAATTATTTTTTGTAAAACTAATTATACATTTTTGTATCAGGTTATTCCCAATTGCAACCTTTTTTAACTGACAGAATGGTACCTTTTGTATTTTACTTAACTTAGATGCTTATAAAACTGGGTATGTCTGTATAAATCAGACAATGAAATTCAAAGATAACAAGCAGATCTTTCAGTTGACAGAATCCAAACAGTGAATGTATTAGTTGGAATAGGAAGGTAAAAGTCTTGAATTCTGTCCAACATAAATGTTTTTGTAGGAAACTGAAGAAGTCAGTTCATGTGAGGCATCTCGCTGGTATGCAGAAAAATGCCACACTGGAAAACAGGAACAAAAGCAACTGGCTGCTGCTACCACAGGCAATGAAAACACAATAGGTTATTCTTCTAAGAAGTTATTTTTGAATATTCTTAAAGCTTCTGTAAAAATCTACATTTTAAATATTTAAAAAAGTTTAAAACACATTAATATTGCTATTGTAAATTCTCAATATTATTCTGTCATTTTTTCAGTTTCTCAAGAATTGGAAAATAAATAAAACACATAAACTAAATCTTTTTTTTATTTCAAGTCTATAAAATGACATTGTTGATTTTGTATCTGATAAATGCTTATCAGAATGGACAAGCTGTTAAATAAGTAAAAGTAGTCAGTGTGACGGCCTCTCTTCTGTGATGTTTTTTATCTCTTACGTCAATTTTTCTTCATCTTTTCTGTCTGTCTCTCGGGCTCTGACATACTTCAGAGTAGAGGGCATTCTCTTCTAAAACATTTATGAGTGATTCTGTTTGTTCCTTCTTTTCTTACTTAGAAATAAAGAGATAAATGTAGAAGATGTTGGAGGAAGGATTTTTTTTTTTTTTTTTTACAGTGCTTCCAGACCTTTCTGCAGTTTTGGGATGGTGGCCAGTTGTAGGGGGGAGTTCTACTCTGGGATTACTTTATTGGCAAGAACGAATTGTCAAGAAAAAAAGTATATTGTGTGTATCTTTGTGTGCCTTTAGATGTTACATTAAACAGTATCACGATTCCTGCCTCAGATGTGACTTATTAGTCAGTAATTGAATTAAGGATGTTAGGCAAGTCTTGCAGTCTTTTGGGGAGACACTAAAGAATATAATTAAGTTCCAAAAAGTTATCTGAAGAGTATTACAAAGTGTCCTAACAACTGATGTACTTAAGGAAAATATTGCCATTTGATCCGAAGATTAGAAGAGTTACACAATATCTCCCTGTTAGTCTGTGTACTTCTGCCTGGCAGCTTCTATTACAGTTACATGTCCATGTAGACAGTCTGCTTTTTGGCTTCTAGTCCTGGCTGTACCTGTTGAATCCACATTTACTTGGCAGACGCTCCCTATCTTTCAACTTGGCTTGTGTGCGCATTTTTAATCATTATTTTTTTGTTAAAATAAACTTATGAGAAGAGCAGCAGCATGCCTGCAAAAATCATTTTCTCAAGACATAAGGTTTAATGTATATGTATTGTGTCACTTTTGCATCTGGTATGTTTTATATGCAAACAAAACCCCACTGTATTCAAGATGTTCTTAGGATTCCTTTAAATCCAGTGAGTTTTGACTTACCTCATCTTATTGTGATGTTGGGTATTTTTTTTATCGTTGTAGCATACTGATCTTATTTTTCCTCTCCACAGAGATGTTGGAGACCAATAATCTTGTGACATTTGAAGGCCTAGCTAACAGTTCGGGTTACCACACTGTCTTGTTGGATGAGGAGAAAGGAAGGCTCCTGGTGGGAGCCAAGGATCACATCTTTTCTTTTAACCTCCTCAACATAAGCAAAGACAAAGCACAGGTAAAGCATTTGATTTGGAGCCCATGTACTTGCCAGTTCATTTTATTTCTGACTTTAAATCCATTTCTGACCAGACCGTTTGTCTCGAACCAGAGTGCTGGCTTCCGGTATCTTAGGATTCTTATCTCTGAATCTAAAGAAAAAGTGCTTCATGTATATTTCAGATGAGGGCTGTCTCACGCAGTCAGGCACTGTTCCAGACATGTTAGCTGCACTCTGCACACCTGGGTGAATCATGTCGTAAATTGAAACAAAGTGGATAAC
Organism: Brachyrhaphis terrabensis; assembly: GCA_903067065.1. Taxonomy (NCBI): domain Eukaryota; kingdom Metazoa; phylum Chordata; class Actinopteri; order Cyprinodontiformes; family Poeciliidae; genus Brachyrhaphis; species Brachyrhaphis terrabensis. The sequence goes on from CAEGAG010100065.1 coordinate 46,261, forward strand.
AGACTGCTTTGTGACCCCTTCAACTCTCATAAACACACTTCCATGCACACAATCTGCAAATCACTAGCACAAAAACATGATTCCAAGTGCAGGGAAATGCTTTTCTGTCTTCTGCAGAAACTATGTTTGTGTTGCAGATCCCCTGGACTGCTTCTCCCACTAGAAGAGATGAATGCAAGTGGGCAGGGAAAGACCTCCTGGTAAGAGCTAAAGGCATCCAGCTATCACGTGGATTCTTTTCATGGAAACCTATGAATATTTATTTTATGACTTTCACCAAAACCCAGACTTTCATTTTTTTATGTTTTGGATCATTTCTCCTTGTCTGTTGAAAATCTGTCTTACGATAGCTAAGTTACTATAAGCCTACTTAAGATGTAGAGTCATCACTGAGATCTTTAATTAAACCATAAGAATCTGGAAGTCAAAACTTTATATTTCTTTGTTTCTTTGATTTCCTTTTTTTGTTTGTTTTTGTAGTTTTTACTAGATTACAGCGGCCTTGAAATGCAAACCACATCAACACTTCACTAAACACAACCACAAATTAAAAAAAGCACAACATATTCAAATACACAAAAACAATAACTAAGCTCTACTACAAATATAAAAAAAAACCCACAACAACAGAAAGGAAGAGGTCAGTACCAGCAGGAAACCTAAGAGACTGCTGATTGGCCAACACTACATTTGGCTTTAGAACTAGAAATTATTCTGGCTTTAGCACATTTGTTGATAATATGAATTTTGCAGGTGATACAAATGTAGCTACCGCTATCCAAGAGTACTTTGAGTCGGGACATACTACGAAGCTTTGGGCAGTACATAGCGCTGTGACTGTCTTCCTGCCTATCTGAACAAAGACCGGCAGGCAAATACCAGAAAATATTCCATCATCCAATCATCAATGTCTCAGGTTTCCCACTGAGCCCTACCTCTCTGTTTTGTTAATGTTGCTGTGTTTTCTTAATTTGAAATTATACATAGTTAATGTTGTTGTGTTTTTCAATTCATAGTTGTATTTAGAGATTTGATGTGGTTTGCACTGAAGAGCCACCATAGATTATTCTCGGTTACTAGAGTCAGTTTAATTTATAATGTTACTAATTTTCAACACATTGCAAACCTCACGATAAGGTTGTAATTTTCAGATTAAATAAAATAAAAAGAGAAATTAAAAATCATGGAATTTATTTGTTTAGAACATAAGTGGATGTTTAAGATGAGTACAAATATAAGGTTAATTTGGATAAAAGTGACAGAATATGTCACACAGTTCCATGGCTCTTGGTAAAAAGGTCTCACAGTTTTTAGAAACCCAATGTAAATACACTTACTGTTTGGAATCTGCATTCCTTCAAGTAGTATTGTTTTTTTTTTTTCATCTTTCAAAGGCCCTCGGGCAAAAAGCTTGGATGTAAGATCATACTGATGCTGTTTGTGGCTTTTTCTCTAGAATAGGGCAAGTGCCTCTGGCGGTCAGCTCGCCTGCCTGTACAGGGGAGCAGAAGGGCAGTGAAGTCTTCTGTGTGTTTTCTGTAAACGATTTGAAATGTATAAGGAGGCACCCTGAGGGATGGTTGTCTTTTATAGAGCTAGATGAGAGTGAGGGGGAGAGAAAAGGAAAGGGTATCCATAAATATCCCATTATACTCTAAAGCAAACATTTCTACAATGCAGTGAGGAACAAAAGAGGGTTGATGGATGTTTGACATTCAGAAACATAGTTGAAATGCAAGCATAACTGAAATATTAAAATTATTTCATGAAAAAAATACCAATGAATATAAGGTGGTACACATTACCATACTATTGTATGTATGATTAAGTTATGAACATGATTGTCATGCAAATATATGTACAACAGCAGCAGCTGATTTTAAAGATAAAGTTCAACACATAATAAAATTTCAGATTTCAGGAGGCATCCACTGAAATCCCAGCAGTAATTAACTTTATATTTACAGCTGCAAGACTATTGTAAAACAAAGAGAAGACAAAACAGAAAAAAAAACTATGAGAAAAGTAGACAAAAATGTAAATGTCCTGTTGCTTGAATCATTTAAGAGAAGTTACAGAGGAAAATTGACTTTTTGTCTGAACAAATTTAAACTTGCTGTAATTTATGTTCAATTTGAAACCAAACACATTAAACTGTTCAGAAACTGCAACACTATAATTACTGTGAAACATTTTTGTTTGCTCTCTGTTTTTCCCTAATCAGAGAGAGTGTGCACATTTCATCAAAGTTCTGCAACCTTTCAACCAGAGCCACTTCTATGTTTGTGGGACAGGAGCCTTCCACCCTGTATGCTCCTACCTGGAGGTGGGCAAGAAACCAGAGGTACAGCTTAGATTTCTGTTCTTTGTCCATATATGTTTCCATACACAACCATTCACACAGGAAAATACTAGACAGGCTTTTATGTTTTAACTAGTTGTCAGTATTTCAGATTCTTTTTGGTCAATAGATGTTCTAACAAATAAATATAAGCAGGTTTGGTTTAATAAAATATGAAAAAAGCTTAAAATAACATTAAACACCACATATCAGTTCATTTCTCTGGTGAACTACTGCGATGTTAGACAGTGTATGTTTACATGAACGTCTGTGCATTCTGCTCATTTAAATTTGAGAAATGAGAATTACTCTCCTCTCCTCCAAATGCCAGACCTATAAATGTGAGTTTCCCACTAATTGGGTGGCTATTTACAGACCATTAGGGGAAGGAAATGTCCCTGAGAAAAGCCATCAACTCTGCGTGGATCATAAAGTAGAAATGCAATTCATTAGTGTTGAGGTCACTGAGCCACAGCGGTTAGAAATGTTGTCTTCGATTCTGTTCAATGGCATAATGCTGCTGGTAGTTTCTCTTTAAACTGTGTGTAGAGTTTGATCACTTACCCTTTTTATCATATGTAATGCCGTGCAAAAGTAGACCTCTGGATTACAACCAACTCTGTTCAGTAGAAACCATAACTGAAAATGTCAGCCATCTTCATATGAAACATGGTGGTGAAAACATTATTCTGTGGGGTTACTTTTCCTCAATAAGGGGAGAGAATCTGATCGGTTTATGGTTGGAACTAAATACAGGACAATACTGTAAGTAAACCTGCTATTGGCTGAAACAGACTAGATACTGAGGAGGAGATCCACCTTTCAACTTATGAAGGAAGAGTTTAGATTAAAGTAAATTCATGTGTTGGAATTGCCTAGTCAAATGTCAGACTTTCTAATTGAAAATATGAAGCTTAAGATGCTTTCCTTCTGAGCTTGAAGTATTTTTTAACTAGACAAAAGTGGTAGCTATATCTTCATAAAATATTGCTGCTGTAGTAGAAATGAAAGATGGTTCTACAAAATATTGACTAAAGGAGCTGAATACAAATGCACGTTGTGCTATTCTGTTGTTTTTCTTCTTTTTTTAAGATTTTGTTGTTTTCCTTTTTTTCATAGCTATGCACTGCTTTATGCTGGTCTGTCACATAAACATTAATTGAAGCTTGTGTTTGTAACATGTTTGTAACAAGTTCAAGAGGTTTTAAGACAGCACACAATAGACAACACATTTAGCTGTCTTCACTGCATATGCAAGGAAATGTTTGATAAAAGCAAATGTCAAACATCAGATAACTCAATATTTGAGCTCAACACTGTAAAGAAAAGGGAAAAAAAAGATGTTTAAACCCTCTACAAAGATTTCACACACACACAAAAAAAACCTGCTACTTTATGTGTCATGAAGAGTTGAGAGCAACTGGAGAAAACTCTGTTTCAACTGGAGCTCTTGTTTTGTGTGTGGAATTTACATAGGCAGGAAGCTATGTGTTTGATAGTATGCTATAACACCTCACTGATTTTCTGTCTGTATGTGTATACAGGATGGTGTTTTCAGACTGGCGCCCCATGTAGAAAATGGCAGAGGGAAGAGTCCCTATGACCCTAAGCTCCTCACCGCTTCAATGCTAATTGGTGAGTTTATGGAAAGATACAGAGTGCATGTGTGCAATAAATCCCTGTGAAGCCCTGTGCCTTGCTCTTTCATTTCAGTGGGTACACAGCGTGTGACGTCAATGTAAATAGCAGAACAGGAACATCCTTTGCTGCTTTGTATTTACACACTTAGAACCTCTCATTGACAGGACTGTAAACTTTATTTCAGTCTGAATCTAAAACATTTAAATGGTGCACATGTGTGGTTAATGGCACTGAGTCTATTTTGCTCTAATTCTCCCTCCTCCCATTTTCTGGCAAATAAAGCAGGGGTGTATGAGCATGGTATTTCTCTTTACCCCCAATTATGTGTGATCATATTGTGTTATACCACCTCATTTACCCAAGCAGATGGCTATTTTCCAGCCCATCACCCCTTATCTCCTCTCCCTTTTTTCTCTCCTTTCTCACCAGCATTATTATGTACTCCCCTTGTCTCACACTTCTGTTCTCTCCCCCAGCATCTGACCCACCATCCGTTCATCCTGTCCTCACCTCCTTTCTCTGCCCTGCCTTCTGTTTTAATGTCGATTTCACACTCCTGATGTTTGTTATGTCTTTGTTCTCTGTGGACGTGAAATCTACCTTTGCTGCTAAGCCCCTGCTCAATTCCTCGGATTTCTGAACAGAACCCACGGGGAAAAGCAGGCGGCCTCGTCTCACGTTACTGTGTTAACACTAATCAATCCTATCCCTCTCAGATGGGGAACTGTATGCCGGAACATCAGCCGACTTCATGGGGCGGGACTTTGCCATCTTTCGCACTCTTGGCAAACATCATCCTATCAGAACAGAGCAACACGACTCCAGGTGGCTAAATGGTAGGTTTGGAGGACCCTCTGCCTTGATTTGCCTCTTAGCTTCAGTGTGAACTGCAGCATTTTGAGGGTTAATTTGTCTATTCACCAATTCATAACCCCATATCATGCTACACATCACCATATCATCTGTGTTAAGCATGAGGAAACCACTTCCTGTTCATGTCTTTAAATCTTTGTTAAAATTTTCTTTGGAAATGAACTTTTGTCTGAATTCATGGAGATACATAGTTGGAATATAAACAACAAATAAAACTACTCAAGGTTATAATTTGTATTTCTATATTACTATCTAAACTTTCTATAAAAAAAAACAAAGTTGGAATAAATCTACATTATCCTAAATCCTCACATTTTGTGCCTGTGCATCCAGCATTTACTGCGAGCTTGGGAATCTTGGGCTGTAATGTGTGTGAAGTGTGTGCATCTAAAGGACTGAGACTCCAGTCCAACTGGCTCAATTTATTTCTGATATGGAAAAATCAAACTGTATGATACTGTGAATGAATTAATAATTACACAATTCCAAACAATAGTTTGAATTAATATGACATAGGACAATGTTTTGGTTAGCTATATTGTGCCGCCATACCCCTGAACAGACAAAGGACCTAAACAATATCCTGTTGGCAGATTCTGTTTATGGAAGATGCTCCCAAACCTTATAGATTGAGTTGTTTTACAGTTAACGTGTACATGATATATGAAAGAATATGAAGATAATTTTCTAAATGGACTTATGGTAATTTTTTACTTCACAAAAGCCTGGAATTTCAGCAGGTAAGCATAGAGTTTTTAAAGTCGGTGACTATTACATTAGTTTACCTGACTCGTTCAAGCTGAGGAGCACCAGCCTGTCCCCATGTGACTCAAAATACTGCCTTTTGTACACAAAGCATGAAGAATAATATTTATTGTTTCAGCCTCTCCACGTTTCAGTTTTAATATAATTTATTTTTATTATTCCAGACACCATGCAGCCCAGAGGCACATGTCTGAGTTCTGTAGTTATCATTATAAATTTAAGTCTCTAGGGTAATCTGAGCAGTGGAGGATATATGCTCTAGTTTTTTCTTTGTCTGGCTTTTTATGATATTTGCTTTCTGCTTCATCTTTTCCACCCTTCCTGTCTGATACATCATAAGTATGTGCATGAATACATGATTATGTTGTTAAATAAGGAAGTAAGTTTTGAAAAATACAGAATATCAGTCCTGGCAAATGTGAGCTGGATGCAAGTAGTGACATGGCTCTTTAACATATTACAGTCCACCTAAGCAGTTTTTAATAAGTGACTAATAAACTATTTAAACATTTTACAGATGGAATTAAAACAAAAATAGTCTCTGATATGTTTCTACAAGTGATTAAGTTTGCATGTCACTAGTAGGCAGCGCTCTTGCAAATTCGCCGCCTGTTTGCGCCATCAGACCTAACCTTCATTGCTGAAAATGGTTCTACTTTGCTTGATTAGAGAAAAAGACTAACTCCCAACCCTTGTTATAAAATCTTTATAGATCGCTAATATTCTAATTATTTAACTTTTTCTGTCCATGACTGTTACCTGTCCCACACAAAGATTATGTTCAGTTGAAGTGACTTCATCTGAATGAGTTAGCTGAAGTGAACTCTCAGGTGAAGAAGGGTGGGGCTAAATCTTATATAAATATAAATCATATTTCAACTATCTATTTTTTGCTAATTAGAAAAGGAGAAAGAGAACTGGGAGCAACATATATAAGACTTTAGAGAGTGATTAGACCGAGCAGAAAGAAACACAAGTGTGCATCCCCACTTTCAAAACTGAGAGAACGTCTGTTCCTTTAGATCCTGTATCCAGGGGCCTATGTATGGACATTTTATAAAATATTAAGTGAATACATCTTTGACACTAATTTCTCTCTTCTAGATCCTAGATTTGTAGGTGTCCATCTGATCCCAGAAAATGACAATCCAGAGGATGACAAAATCTACCTGTTCTTTAGAGAGAACGCTATGGATGGAGAACATGCTGGAAAAGCCACATATGCTCGCATTGGACAGCTCTGCAAAGTAAGTATGCACATAGGCATGTATACATTAAGGCAGGTCATCAAACAGGAAAAGTAAAAAGACAATACCACTTTCAACAAAGACACAAACACAATCTCTAGCAGTTTGAGAAACAGCTTCGGGGTTTAAAAAAAATCTCTTGACTGTTAAATGAGTTGCTTTCCATATTGGTAACTTTCAGGATCTGTAATTATTTTCAGAATAAAAAGATTAGGTTGTGTTGTATGTTGTGCAATTGCCTCTAAAGAGAGGAACTGAAACCCGAGTCAGAGTTGAAATGTCACCGGAACGTGATAGGCTGTGATGGCAGCTATGCTGCCCCAGTTCTGACTCTGCTACCTCTGAGCTCAAGTGTCAGATTTCATGGTCCAGATCCTTCAAAATCAGTTTATTTCAGATCTGATGTCCAGCCTTCAACCCCTGTTTATTGCAGATCAGCCTTCTTTTATAAACGCCTGATCACCAAGAATGTCTGGAATCTGCTGTCCTCAGCAGAAGACAATCCTTTCATTATGCGAGTTGTGGTAATAATTTGAACCCATGCACATTTGCACACATTTTAATTTGCTGCTATAAATCAGCTTACATGGAATGCGTTTGTGTTTGTATTCACAAAGTGAATTTATGTTTACGTGCTGCTTTAAGGAAACAAACACCTCTCACTGAAGTTTGAGAGTATGCTAATCTTCTAACTCTTAAACACCTAAAAAGCTTTTGGTCACTAAAACAGAATTTAAGAACGAAGCTCCAAATCCTCCAAGATGAATAGATTTACCATATGCTTTGTGGATGATTTTTACTTCTACTGGAGTTTGACACTAAGTTAAATTTTTATTGGAGATTTATTATTCATCAATCACAATTTTGTGGTCAGTTAACAATAATGAGATTTTATAAAACCATTTTTACTAATTTGGGCTTTTCTTCAGGATTTCTAAAGTAATTATATTGTATTTAAGAAAAAAACACTTCAAATTTTGAGTAGCCTTCTTGCATTGAGTGGTCATAATTTTCTGCAAGAGAGCTTGTAGGACAGGGCTTTCCTATTTTGAAACAACAACAAAGCTTTTAAACAGTCTCTTTGCATCTTGTGCTACCAATTAATGCAACATTTTATATTGCATTAAATGCAATATAAAATATTGCTACAATACCAGACATTAAAAGTACATTTCTAAACAGTTTAGAAAAGTTAAGTCTTACAATGGGAAGACTTCACTTTTTCCAACTCTTTCCATTTAAGTCTGTATAGAAGTTATTTTCAAAAGTAAGCATGTATAAAACAGCATAATGATATCAACTGTACATACCAGTCAATAGGCTTAACTGAAGATACATCCTTCATTATGTTCTTGTTTTGGTGTTTTGCATTTTGTCAGCTCCATTTACATTTAATGTTTTATGCAGATCAAGAAAGTTTTCTTGTTCAAAACATTTCTTCTTTAAAAACGATCTGAAATATAACATGTATTGTATCCTTTAGAATGACCTTGGGGGCCACAGGAGCCTAGTAAATAAGTGGACAACTTTCTTGAAAGCCCGACTGATTTGCTCTGTGCCGGGCAGTAATGGGATAGACACACATTTTGATGAACTACGTGAGTGATTTCTTTTATCTCATGAATAAGAAGAACCAATACTTGTTTTGGTGCAGAAAATCTGTAATCTGTTTTCGCCTTTGTTTTGGTTTTAGAGGACGTCTTTCTCATAAGCACTAAGGATCCTAAGAGCCCAGTAATCTATGGAGTATTTACAACTTCCAGGTAGATCACAAAGTCTTTTACAAGAGATAAAAGGCTTTATATATATATATATATATATATTTATTGTGGTTTATAGCACGTGGTTTATTTGTTACTTATAGTTATCTCATTTATTATTTTCTGTACAGCAATGTCTTTAAAGGTTCAGCGGTGTGTATGTATAGCATGGCAGACATAAGAAGAGCTTTCTTGGGTCCATATGCTCATAGGGACGGACCCAGCTATCAGTGGGTCCCCTTTCAGGGACGTGTACCCTACCCCCGGCCTGGCACAGTGAGTCCGTAGCAATGTTTACTGAGCTTAGAGCCCAACAGAATTCCCTTTGATTTGTTTTCCTTTAACAGTTAATATTATGGGTTTTTTTTGTTTTTTTTTCAATGCAGTGTCCTAGCAAAACATTTGGTGGATTTGACACAACCAAGGAACTTCCTGACGAAGTGGTCACTTTTGCCAGAAGTCACCCAGCCATGTTTAATCCTGTCTATCCGATTAATAATAAACCAATAATAGTCAAAACAGATGTAGACTACCAATTCACTAAAATGGTAGTGGATAAGGTGGAAGCTGAAGATGGCTTGTATGATGTTATGTTCATCGGCACAGGTAAAAAAATATATATTTTTAAGACAACTCTGCAAAGCTAAATGAATCACTGTCACTATAGCAGGGTCAAAAATGTGAGCTTTTTTCTGTGCCTTCTCAGACATGGGAACAGTTCTGAAAGTTGTAGCCATCCCAAGAAATTCATGGCATGACCTGGAAGAAGTGTTATTGGAAGAAATGACTGTATTCAGAGTAAGTTGTTCTCCATGTCACCCGGTAATACTTCTTTGGAAACATTAGAATCAACTCTCTGTATAATTATTGCTTCTCCTTCTTAAATGTTTTAGGAACCAGTTGCAATTACAGCCATGGAACTTTCAACAAAACAGGTACAGATTTTTATTCATCATATTTATATACATGATCTAAGCGTGGCCAGTTTTGTTTTCACAAAGAATAATGTGAAAGGCCTGTGCGATAATGGGCTTTGACGACTGTTTATGCATGATGCTTGTTTTAAAAAACCTGCCCGAAAAGTTTTTTCTCAGAGGTAATACGCCTTCAGGGCAAAGAGACAGAACAAAGAGATCTTTGTTTCCACTATTTAAAGACTTTGAGATAAGCTCCCATGCCATCACATAAACAAACCTAAATTGCTGGCTTTCCAGTGACAGTTAGCTTGTAAGCTGAAATGACAGGGAGATGAAAACAAGCCAACTAATTGACAGGTAGGAGGGGGGCTGAACAATTCTCCCTAAATAGTCTACCAACATTTTTAAGACCTGAGTCAAGGATTTTGTTACTTGAAAAACTATACTGCTCACATGAACTTGGCTTTATTTGCACAGTATTATATATATATATATA
>CAEGAG010100094.1:0-26664 GCA_903067065.1 Brachyrhaphis terrabensis
GGAGTCGAACCCGCGACGGCCGCGTCGAGGACTCAAGGCCTCCAAATGTGGGTCGCGCTATCCCCTACGCCACCACACGCCCCAAGTTTTATCGTTTTAAGACAAACATGATTAAAATTTTACAGCATTAATTATGAAATAAACTTAACAACATACATATTTTTTTATAATTCACTTGCTTAACAGCCTAAGTACGATAAATATAATGTTACCTAACTTTCTATAACGGTTTGAAAGTTTTATGATAGTTACTGACAACAAGCTTCAATTAAGATTCTTCATTACAATCCAAACCTCTTCAAATAGACACTTTCCTGTAATGATGGAACCGAATAATTTAAAAATAATACCTAACTTTTGAATTGCTTGTACATTCAATCTTAAACCAGTTTAGACAGTTTAAGAAGCAGAATCATTCCATAGGTTTGTTGGGACGGCAGAAAGTCTGGAATTAAATTCATTTCAAGCGCTTCCCTAAATTGTAGGGTTTGTAGTTCAGATATAGGATTACACGTGAAATCCTCAGCCAGAACTACAAAATACAACATAAGGGCATTTCTCAAAAAAGATCTCGGGAGAATGGGGAAAAAATGGGCGTATTTCAAATCTTTAATGCTTAAAAAAAGATCTATGACTTTTAAGACCTTACAGAAGTCATGTAGAAAATATGCTGCTGTTAGATGATATGCTGTCACAATTTTTACTGTCACTTAAATGTTCTTTTTGATCTCTAAACCCCACTAGATAGGTATAAATTAACACAGTATGCAATTAAACCCAAACTTTTTTAATAAGCATAAATACTTTTTGACTAGATATAAACCAAAATGTCATAATAGCAACATTCAACTTGTGATGATACGGAGTATAACAAAATACATTGATTAATTAGTAAAAGGTGATTAATTAAGACCACCTTACTATTCAGCAATGCTGCTGCAACCAGATCAACATTGGCATTTAAGACAACCTGAAGCATCAAGCTAAAGCGAACAGGACCAGGAGGAAATCAGAGGATGAAGCCCTGAAAGCCAGACTGGATGATGTGATTTACACTGACAATAGAACTGCTCAGAAATTAATGGACCCCCAGCTGTCAATCTGAGAGAGGTATTTATAAAGTAGCGCTTCAAAACATCAGCAAAACATGTACTTGCAATACTACTACTGATATTACAATGACAATGTTGATTACAATTAATCATCATAATGTCACCTCCACTCTGTCAGAATCAGCAACTAATACTAAACACTATCATTTGCATCGAGGACAATCCAAAAGGTAAAATTTATTCTTAGCAAAGGTTTCATGCACCAGCACTCTGAGTTATAATATCCCAGTTTTTTGCAATTGTAATATTTCAGACACTAATACTGCAATGGTGGCCGTAATTGTATACATTTTCCAGTTCTTAAGAAACGCATAATACTATAACTGGAAGAGTCACTTACAGTGTCTGAAGGAGTTTGAGATCTTCACACAGATCAGTAGGTATGGATGATATCTTGGTACCTGAGAGGGTCCTAGAGATAAAAAGAAATAAATAAACAAACAAAAATCACACTATTAACTTGCATCTGAAACACAAATAAGCAGCAAAGAATAAAATGTTATATTACTCACAGACTATCCAGATTGTTAGTCCATGTGAGGATGGGGAAGTCCTTCATCAAACTGGCACCACGCAACATTCTGCAAAATGCTTATAATTAATACTGGAATGTTTCTTGTAAAAACTGTGGTATGTGTTCATGGGGATGACAGATAGATGCTATAAACCAAATATAATTAGCTTAGGACTTGTTTTGATCACAGCTGACTTGAAGAGGTCACACAGATAGTAACTCGTGGTTCAAAGTCAAACTTACAGAGAGTGCAGGTCTGAGAGATTTTGGAAAGCTGAAGCTCCCACAAATGACAGAGGGTTGTCATAAAAGTGTCTGAAACAAAATCAAAATAAGAGAGGAGAGCACAATGAGTATGGCACCATCTTCTGGACATTTGTTCTGTGCCTTAAACTTGTGTCCTTTAAAGATAAAACCACATGTAGACTATTCCATTGTGTGAGTTTGACCTTACATGGTTCGCAGCATGGGGTTGTTATGAAAGGCCCTTTCTGGAATGGCAGCAATATCATTGCTGTGAAACCCACTGCAGAACAAAAGTCAAGGGACAGCAATGAGATGCTTATCACCACTGGCAGGTTAACATGACAAAGACAATATAACGGAAAAGGACAAAATTAATATGATAAAGCAGTGAGCATAGTTAGTTCCATCAAATTAAGAAGAAGCAGAACAGAAGAAGCCAGAAAATATTTCAAAAATGAAAATAAATAAATAAGTGATTTTTCAACTGTTAGTATATCTAAAGCAATCTATAAACAAGTAATTTCCCCTAAACCGAAAAACAAAGAGTTTGTTAAATCAAGCAATGGGTATTTGACATTGCTGTAGTGGTAAACTTTTGGCCCACTCTTCTTTACAGAATTGTTTTCACTCAGCTACTGGTTTTCAAGCAGGAACAGTTTGTTTGAGGTCATGCAAACAAAATAGGAGCTTGATCTTTTCACAGATTGTCTGTCTCATATTAAACTGTAAGAACATGAGACATTTTTATATGTATACACTTTCACACTCCCCATAAGCCAGAACAGACTGCCTGTTTTCACTGCATTAAAATGTTCATCTTCTCAAATTTATAGCTCAAATACTCAAATACTTGTATTTTTTAAAGACATACAACACAGCAAAAAGCATTAGTCATAGCTTTAATAGCCCTTATCTTAAATTGGTATATACTTACAGTTCCTTCAGTTTGGGCAAGGCCTCTATTGCTTTAGGAAACTCCTTCAAGTTGTTAAAATTAAGATCTCTAAACAGAGAGACAGAGAGATTTGAGTCACAATGTAAGATTGCTGCAATTAGCTCGTGTCTATGTGAAAATTATGGATTGCCTTTAAGGCAATTTCAATCAAACTTAAGTGAAATGTGGGGAAAGGAAGAACCTATTAGATTTCAACAGTTTCAGATGGATTTCTTTAATTATCATAATAGGGATCATAACTATAGCTTTCATAAACACATCCCCTTTATTCAATAATAAATTTATACATAAACTGATTCTATTATGTGTCTTGTTAAGTATTTTATTGGATTATAGAATAAAATAGAAATTTGCTTTCAAAAATCTGCTGTCAGTGTATAAAAAAAGTCTCAAATGTTTCCAATGGCAGCCTCCAAAATGTCAGGTATGAATCATCTTACAAAGCTACAAAATGTCTACGTGGTGGAATTCATTTTATTCAATAGATTATATTTCATACTCAGCCTGACAGTAACATATATAATGAAACAATTGGTGAAAGTGTGAAATGATCACCATGTACAAAACATATCACAGTCATTTTATTTTATTAGGATGTTAAGACAATTTCTTAAAAAGGCAAATTGCCTTTAAATCTCCAATGTTCAAGAAATGAGCAACAGTTCAATTTCATATTTATCAGCTGGTCATTCAGAGAAGATTAATGTCTTTATCACTAGGTAAGGCTGTGAGCCAGTAGGAAGTGAACAGTTGGGAGGGAAATTTTGATAAGCATCATGTACTTTGCTCTATTTATCCTAGAGCAATTAAAGGAGGAAGTGGACACAATGATGTCTGAGGACTGTAGCAGAGATGGGTGGGGGGAGCTGTTGGCACATACAAACAAGAGTCCAAAAACCCAAACTGACTCAAACTGATACATAAACACATGCAGGCATGCAAGTATACATCTTCTCACAGACATAAACAAAATACAGAGTAACTGTGGACTTACAGCGTCTCCAGGTTCACCAATCCAATGAAACAGTTGGCTCCTATCTCCGTAATTCGGTTGTTATGAAGATGCCTAGAAAAGCAAAATAAGTTGCATCTCTGAGATATTCAACAAGACTTTATAAACTGAACATTTAGCACAAATATTTTTTATGCGGAGCAGGGTCAGTAAATGAAGCGTCTGTACTGTATTCGTACTCCACAGCAGAGCTGAACTCACTAATAAATTCAGGTCATTTCTTCCTGTTTATTCTGGTATGTTTATACAAACCTTCACCCATGCACCACTCAGTGTGCATGGGTGCTTGGATGTTTGTGTTTGTCCAAATGTGGAACAGCAATAACAACTTTGGTGAAATCACACAGAATCTAATGCAAGCTCCCAATGTGGATGGTGCCGTTTTTCTCTCCATCTATGAAACACAATAAACCTAATTCAATGTCACTGTTTGGGCATTATAATCTTTTTCCACACTGAAACCCCAATGCCACATTTAACTTTAAATGTGTCTGAATGAAAACACAGGTATGTATGAGCAGTAATCTTTTTTGTTAACTTTGTGAGGATCAATATGCCAATATCAGGGTTCTAGAGTGCAACCAATTTGGTGGAAAAGGTGAGTTTCTCACATTTGCCACCAAATAAAATTCTGAGTTGGCACCTGTGTGGGAAATAATATAGAAAAGCTATGGCCTGAAATGTCCAAAAATCATTATAGATGCTCTGACATGGATCCATCAACCTCCCAGGATACATGTTTTACATAAGTGGAGGATGTGGGTGTTTTAACTGCCAAACTTCTTTAAGTGAGATCCTGCAGTCTCACTTAAAAACTGTCCATCCAATCTGGCCCCTCCGTTTTGAGCTGCTGATAATTCTGCTGTTATATCTGCGCCACCTCTCAGAGTAATGTTAATAGTTTGGAATGGCCCATTCTCTGATAGGGAATCTATAGATGTCAAAAGGCCCCAACGACTTGGAGTTCATCATCAAAGATAAATTGGGAAAAAGAAAAAGCAAAGGGCTGGTCAGCTGATTTTGATTGCTGTAATGCCAAGAACATTATTATAGTATTATTATTTACTGCAGGTTAACCAACGATAAACAAAGCCAAAGTGCACTTGATCTAATGAACATATTTAACAGCTTATACTCAAGACACCAGTGTAAATAGCAAATTACACTTCATGGTCTGATGGTTACTCAGCTCTGTACACACCCTTCACTATGGCGAACTCTCCAAAGAAACAAGTGAATCACATTGTAAACATTCAATGCCGCAGAGTAAAACCATATCCTAAACTACAATCAGGTCTGAAGCTTAATAAGACTTACAGCACAACTAGACTAGTCAGGTTTCCGAAGGCGTTGTCTGGTATATACAAGATCCGGTTGAGTGCCAGAGTCAGAGCTTGAAGATTTGACTGGTGTCTCAAGGAACTGACGGGGACTTCTGTCAGGTGATTGTCATCCAGCCACAGGTGGCGCAACTGTTGGAGACCTTCGAAGCTGTCGTCAGGAACGGTTGTAATGTGGTTGGCATCCAGGCGGCTACAGATCCAGAAAAAAGATTAGTGGATCAATCCCATGTATATGAAACTATACAGATATTAAATGTTTTCAATGTCTTTAGTTCCCACAGGATGAAATAAATGTATCGATTTTTTATTGAAGGGTTTCATTTTATGATTTCTGAAGTGCTCAGACTCACTGACGCACATGTTGTCAATTTCCTTTGAGAATAGAAACTTAGAATACAACAACCTTGATGTTTCTAAATATAATCTGCTGAATTAAAATGAACATAATTTGATTCCATAACGCTTACGATGCTCATGTTTAAATGTTTTAATCAGAATGACCACAATCACAGCGCTGACTAATAATTACAGGGATAAATGCAGGTTTAATATACGTGTCATTTAAATGTCTTTGAAAGTATTTCATTATTTTTTAGATGCGGTTTGTATGGTTGTAAGTATTCTGTTGAAGCTGCTGCTTTAAACAAATATCTTAGCGCCACTGTAAGGAAAAATATGACTGATACCAAACAACACTTCTAGATTGTACACTTGGACACTGCCAGTGTCCTATGATTGCAGTTAATGGATTACAAAATAGCCACAGCAGTAAAACATTAGAAAGCATTAATCTGTACCTCCACTGCTTATGAGCAAACACTGTCAAATGTAAGGAGAGTAAAATTCATGATCCAATCTAAGTTATAGGCAGACCTGTCCACTTCTTTTTTCTAATAATCAAAACCAAATTATGTCCACTGCAGAATTTCAAAAATAACACAAAATGTAAATTAAACTTAAATAAGAGATAGGAGATTTGGAATCCTTACATTTGACAGAGATTTCAGATGGATAAACATTTCCCTTGAGATGATTGAAAAAAATAAAGTTGTCTTTGTTGAACCTCTATGAGCATTCTTTTCACTTGATCCAAGCAGTTTTGTCCTAGAATCTTCCCTGAATGCGAGTCTCACCCTCCCTCAAAATTCCTCAAGTATCTGCGCTGGAAGGAAAACAATCTTGATTGACATTTAGCTATCTAAGGCTTATTACTAACCAAGTCTTTCCTTTAGCATTTCTTAAGCAACAGAACTTAAAACTATGAACAAAAAAAGAGCTGTTACAGACACGAAAAGACAATTTAAAGGATAAAGGAGATGTAAAGTGCAAGGGGAGGAAAAAACAAAAGAGTGATGGGTGAAAACTGAGTTTTCAGCATATTTCGACATTTGAACTCATTACTCTAAGTCCCTGTCAAGCTCAAAGGCACATTGTGGAGGGAGGCAACAGATACAAAGCTAAGACCTTCAAATTGTATCAAATATGAAGGCAAGTGGGGGAGGAAGCTTTGAACGATAACATTTTACACACAGAAACAAGATGAAATTCACAATCTTCTAAAAAAAAATCAGTAGAAACTGAAAATGAGCAAAAATAATGTCCGAGTACACAAAGGTTATTGTTAATAAGAGGAAAGTTTTCACATATAATCAAACCTTCTCATAACAAGAGAGGGCATTTTGTGATGCAGTAGTTATATACAAGACTGTAAAACCAAAATTCAACATGACTAACTCCAGCAAGGCAGTCTCAAATTACGATATTTGCCCCTCAATTGGATATTACAAGTAAAAAAACAAATAATAATAATAAAAAAAAAACCTCTTACAATAATCCCAAGACTTGGTGATTATTTGTTTAGTATGTGAAATAAATGCAGACTACATAACAGAATAGTCATTCAAGCAGATGGCAAGTCAGAGTGTTGGAATGAATACCAACAATAAAATCCTAACAAGGTCAGTGCAAACATTTTGGAATTTGGGAGGTAAAATGTTTATTATTGCAATGACACACGTCTGTAACATGTTATCTTGACTGTTAGCAGATAATCAGACTGAGTTTTGAATTAGATTTGTATAATCAACACTGAATACAAAGCAAAGCTGAAGTGCTGGGGGAATTAAAGAGATATTTATCAGTTGCTGCACTGCTCATTTCAATGGTGTGAACTGCACATGCACTCTGATTAGAGCGCTCTGTACTTGACTTTAAATTTTCATATAGCATGTACCAATTTATTAATTTTTTTTACTGTGACAGCAAAGACACAACCACATATGATGAAGATGCATATAAAACCTTAGTTCTGCTTTTGGAATAGCCTTGGGTTCTTGTGGTATTGTGTATACTTGTGGTATTACTGCTGGACAGGAAGCTCCACCCAAATATAAAGGTTTTGCAAAAGAAAACACCCATAAATAATTATGAAAACACATATGTGCATAATGTGTGTGTTCATACTGAAGACTTACAGAGACTGGAGCGAGTGAAGGTTTTTCAATGCTGCATTGGGGACAGATTTAAGTTGATTATTTTGCAGCATCCTGAAAGGGAAAAAAACGATTCAAATGTCAGCCAAGGCCAGAACAATATTTTATTATTATAAATTTTGAACAATGTACTTTAAGAGTGTAAACTTAAAGTTCACACAACAACACAGATTAGACCTGCCCTGTCACACATCTAAATGTGTGAACCTGAAATTCACACATTTAGATGAAAGCTTAATCAATGAACACAGGCAGGTGTAATCCAATTCAGTTGGTGAAGAAAACTGGACTACGACTTATTTACTTTATGTAAAATCAACATAAATGCCCTTTGTGCATCTTTTAGGACATACAATGTGTGCACAACTAGTCTGATGCAACCTGGCTGATGAAGCGCTAAAATTAAAGCAGTTCTTGTATTCACTGTTCTGTTGGTGCTGTCTCATAGAAATTTTGGGCCGAGATGAACAAAATGCATGCCATACCAAACTTCACCATTTACACTCAGCCTGTCATGCAGAAAACTTTATATTGCCATATTTGTAAGTCTGTATGGAGATGTTTGTGTACATTGGCAGGGAGAGTGCATGCTTACAGGACTTTGAGCTGATGCAGACCAGACAGGGCGTCAGGGTGGATGAATGTCAGGTCATTCCCAGCAAGTCGTCTGGATGAGATAATGAGTCAAAATTATATTTAATTATTAAGCTTGTACACATTTCAAAAGTACTCAAAAACATTCACTATACTTTATCTCTTTGTATTGAAACTGTAAAGTACAACAGAATTTTAAATTAATCATTGCTTTAGCTTTAAAACTCCACACGCCCTGGGAAGCTTAGGTTCCACCTCTCAAGCTGATTATGGAGCTCAAAGTGACAAAGACATGTACTTTTGTCATGGACTGTCGTCACTTCTTCTATCGTCCAACACAGATTAGACCTGCCTATAGATAACAATCTCGTTAGATCCTCTTTTTTAGTAACTGCAGCTTCAATAACCAGTGGTCCTTTCACAAAAACATTGAAAAAATAATGAATCCCTCTTAGGGTTACACAACCTATATTCCCCTGAAACTGTTATTATCAAACAGCTGCTTCAGTGCGTGTCAAAATTATTTAAGAGAGTGGACACCTCCCTTTCCTGCTGGGAACAGGAAGTAAATAGGAAACTTGGGTGTAAATAAGCATGGGACAAGCTGACTGGGACATGGAGACCAAGTACACTATCTTGCCTGAGAGATTAGCAGGAGATTTATCGCCATGCAACATGAGTCAGACCAGGCCGAGTTCCCAGCAACAAGAGCTGCAATGTGTGAGGCTGAGAACCAGAACTGACTATGTTAGAGCACCAGTAGGTGTGAGAGATTACTCAACCCTGGCCTGGAGTTTGTTGAGAGTGCTACCTATCTATTCGTGGATATTCAAATGGGGAGTTTTTTTTTTTTACTATGGTTTAGCACCACAGGCAAATAAACTGTGATACTGCATCCTTTTAGAAAGTATGTGTGTTGGACGACTTCATACTTTATGAGGTTCTCAGACATGTTGCTTGACTGTATGTAATATATATAAAAACTAAGGGCTTGAAAAAAGCATGAATGTGACTGATATCACAGGGAAGCAGAAACCACTACCACTTCTCTTCCAGCAGCCCAAAGTCAAATCAAGTTGGGGTTGAAAAGAATGATAATTTCTACTAAGTATAGAAAAGTACAGCGGTCTTTATTTTTTTTATATTAGTTAGTTTGTAGTTATTTTTAAGACATATTTAAAACAACAAGGTAGCATGCAATTATTTCACTCAAAACATATACAAACATTTTGTTCTTCTATTCCAATAAAACATTTGAGATGTTTTGCCATCTTGCTTTGTAGGTTCTAAATAAAAATATATATATATAAAATACAATAAAATTAACTAAAATAAAATAAAACAAATATAAAATAAAATAAAAATGGCGTGCAAAATGGCCAGTGGCTGCCTCTTATGACACTGGCTTAACTCAGAATATCTGCACATCATTAGTAGGTGGAAATGTAATTTAATCCCTCGTCTATTTTGCATTGGAGATATTTGTTATGAAAATAGTCAAGGTTTTTGAAAACCAACATAATGTCATGACATCTTAGTTACCCAAAGTCCCCGATAATTATATGCTATTAATTTATGCTTACAGGGAGGCTATTAATTTAGATCATAAAATTCAAATCAAAGAACTGCCAACACCAGGATATTAAAATGCAGCGGCTGCTACTCCAATATTAAATGTATGAATAGTCAGTATCTTCGAAAAACATTTAGGAAAAAATTTGATTGAAACCCAAATTTATAAAAATAATAATCTTCAAAAAGACAGTAAAATGAACTAAGTTTTATTTAGTAACTGCAAATGAGAACAAACAGGATTTGACAAACGTTTCAGTTTGGCTACCGGTTTCACAACCGAAAGTGCTTCTCCACTTTAACCTTTCAGGTGATTTATCACCTATTGCTCCAGGGCTTTGACAGCTGTCACGAAAAAGAGACACACGCTTCTATTTGTGCAACACTACTCCAACAAGTCTACCGTACACTGTAAATTAAATGACAAAGTTTAAAGTTTTTCTTTGGGACATCATTATACATAAAAACCAAACTCCACCTCACACACATACACTCTCGATATGTTTCTACATGTTCAAGACAGTTTTTGTACCGCTGTTAAACAGGTGACACAAATGATGAAGTGAACAGTATGTCTTCAATTCTTATGTGCATTTTTGCCAAATGAACACATCTCCTTTCAGATATATACCTGCCCTGGTTTGAGTCAGTTTAATATACATATGGTTCATAATGTTTCTTTACTACTTGCAAAAATATTCACAACTTTTCAACTTATTCCACACTTTTATGTTATAAGATAAATTTACTTTAGTTTTACTTTGTGGTGTAATAGTGAAGTAGAAGAAAAGCCAATAGATGGTTTTGAAAGTTTTTAGATAGTAAAATTTAAAAGAAATATGGCGTGCATTTGTGCTGCGCCCCTGGAGTCAATATTTTCATATCAATTACCTTTACACTTGCAGAGACTGACATTTTTACCCATTCAATCAGAATTATGGCTGCATCTTTAGGTTATTGTACTGGAAGAACACCAGCCTCAGCTTTAATTTTTCAGCTGATCAAACAGGCTTTTTCTATATGGGAAATTTTCATATTCCCATCAGCTCAAATCAGCTTCAACATCCCTTCTGAAAAGAATCATCCCAGCAGCATGACACTGCCAAAACTGTGTGAGGGAAAAGTGTGTTCAGGGTTAAACTACATGCAGCAGTTTTGATCTCGCCTGACTGGATTTCTTCTGGTTGTCTTGGTGATAAAATATTGTATTATGCCAGAAAATATTTTTTTTAAAATCTCTGCCCCTTATTGCTTAAACTCCTTGATTATGTGGTAATTTGTTTTGGCGTATCAGATAAAACCCAACAAAATACATTAACATTATTAAATTGTAATGTGATAAAATCTATAGGTTCAGAGTTCAAAATGCATGAAGACTATTGAAAGGCATGGTATGTAGATAAGATAATCCAATTTAAAAAACTGTCAGTTTATGTTATATTTAAACAGAGCAAAATATGCTTCAGTACAATGAAAATTTACCCATATTAAAAGTTTTCTGGAATATAATACATTTCAAATATAGCAAGAAAAATGCTAATTGTTTCAGATCACAATACACTACTAAAACTGCAGAATCATATGCAGTCCAATGTTAAAAAATATAATTTTATTTTTCTGTTTATAAATGATGCCAGAGTATATCACAGTATAATCTGCTCAGACTGATACTTGTGAAATGAAGTTGTGATTGCTACATGGATAGGATTACCAATTGCAGGTTACAATTGATAAACAAACTGCAAAAGGAGACAGACAATATCTCTGTCATCAAGTCTGTTGATCTTCTAGGCATTCAGCAAAAGAGGTTGCGTGACTAAGAAGGAGGAATATTTTTTTTGTCTCGCTTGCTTCCCTGTCTAAGGATGGCCTGCACTCTGTTTTCCCCCTCTTTCTCTGTCAGCTCTCTCTGTTTTTGCCCTCAGGGCCAATGCTCCGGTTCATTGACAATGCTGAAGACCTGAAGCAAAAAAGTTCTTCTCCAAAGTTCACAAAGACAAGTCTTCTGATTTGTTCTCAAAGAAACAAAGGTGACACAAACACACAAATTAACTAAGGGTTTATGTCAATCAAACAGACCATCAGTTTTGATGAGTTAGGACAAGACACTCGTTGTGAAGAGATCAGGGGAGTTTTTAAGTCCCGTTGCGATGGAAACTATTGTTTTGCCCTTTTCCTTCCTGCCTTGCATTCCTCTGCACAATGCGATGAAAACTAAATTGCTTCTCAACAAAGAAAATTGGATTGGAGTAAGAAAAAGAAGTGGGTGAAGCTTCAGCCAGCTGAAAGATGCACAAGAGCTGAAAAAACATCTTAACAAAGGCCAAGTGGAGCAGGAACCTCTGGAGAATTTTAATTCATTGGTCATTTTGTCTTCAGAGGGCTGCATGTTACCTGATATCAGGCAGACTGATTTTTATCTTTGACTCTCAGCAGAACTAAGCCAGACACTGAAGTATTTAAAGAGCAAAGAAAAAACATCCACCAAGATCAGATTTATGCCCATTCAAAGAGGTCCATGCGCACAGATGTTTTTGTTTCTACCCTCATAATCCCTTAAAAGCAAAAATCCACATCGGATGTCACATGACTGTTGCTTCAATGCGTGTCACCTTGCAACGCCTTTTTAGCTGAGCTGTATGACATGCTTCATAACCTCCCTGGCTCAGTTCATGAACGTTGAGTGATTTGTTGCCTCATGCCTGTTTTCCACACCTGAGAAGGAGGGAACGCTATACACCGATGCCGTGCGTCCTGCAGTGTGAATTCAAATACCCAGGTGCGTTTCATAAAGAACAGTGCTCATGTCAACACTGTACAGAGTAAATACATCCTTAAC
Source organism: Brachyrhaphis terrabensis (assembly GCA_903067065.1). Taxonomy (NCBI): domain Eukaryota; kingdom Metazoa; phylum Chordata; class Actinopteri; order Cyprinodontiformes; family Poeciliidae; genus Brachyrhaphis; species Brachyrhaphis terrabensis. The sequence goes on from CAEGAG010100094.1 coordinate 12,680, forward strand.
ACGAGAAAGAAGGGCATGTACTCACAGTTCTTCTAGGTAGGGGAACTTTTTGAATACATTTGCTGGAAGCTCAGTGATGTTGTTCATACTCAGGTCACTGTGGAGAGAAAATACAAAAGCAATACAATGACATTAGCTTAGCAGTCATTTGGTTTAAGTTCTTGATGATGCAATGAGTTGTTTTACCTGTTAGTGATTAATAAAATGCTTACTTTTACTCTTTTCTCATTTTGCAGTGTCCTAGTTTTCATTTTAGACATGTAATCAAGAAATACTTACCTTATGTAATTCTAAAATCAACATTGCTTACAGCTGTTTTATGTATCTGCATTAGTCTAAACTCAAGAAAAAGAATACCATAAAAAAAAAGTCCTTCTATTTAGCCTCAGGGATCTTCCTTTTTCAAATCAACAAGTAAAAACAGACATGTAGCTGCATGAAAAGTATGCATTCGGTACTTGATTTACTTCCTTACTAAATCCACTGTGAGTTTGTGTTTTTAAAATTTTTACAATAATTGTAAAAAAAAAAAACGTCTAACAGCAATAACGTCTAACGGCACTAAAACAAAAGACTAAAAAAAACAGAAGTTTGCCGTCATGCCTCCTGAGGCAGAGATGTAAACAATGAGGGCAAATTCATGTTTCATCTTGATAAGAATGAATTCCCTTACCCGGCCTAAAGAAAAGACTCCTAGATGACAACACAAAGGATGACAAGGCTATAACTGGGGAAAAAAAACCTAAACAAAAGTAAAAAATAAAATAAAATAATAATAAATTCAAGCTTTTCAAATTAAGGAACCCTTTGAACCCTCCTTCCTTTTTCACTCCCCAACTGACCATCTTGAGTTTCATAGCCAGATCTCTCTCAGACCTTGTGTGTGGGCCCCTGAATCCTACAAGGATCACATTGCTCTTCCTCTGCAGACCCAAATACACACACAGACACATATGCACACACACAGGCTTTAAAATATGCACCCTGACAGAACCCTCATCATCTCAGCGACCTATGTCCCATCTCCACTTACCTGCTTATCCAATTACCCTACGGACTATTCAGCTACAACGTTTCTATCAACATCTAGCTTACCTCACTAACCCCACTATCGCCTTTTCTACCTGGACTACTTCTCTGGTGGTGGTCTGCAGACAAAGTGTGTGCTAGTATTCAAATGGGTCCATCCCTAATTAAATTTTTTATAGTTTGTCTAAATTCTCAATGAATTGTTTACTGGTCTAAACCTCATGCAGGGCTTGGATACTGGAGGCCTCACAGTGACTATCACACTCTTTCCACCCTCTGTGCCTGGCTGCTTTACTCATCAAGGTCCTGGCCTGTCCCTGCTAAAACAGATTTCAAGAGGACACTAAAAATGCAGCTGTGATAAATGGTGACAGGCTTAAATGCTTCCACAAACAGGTATCTGCAAATTCCTATCCCATGTGCCCTTTGGATTTATTTCAGCACCGAAGCAGCAGATAATCTGAGAGAGAAGTGAGGCATGCTAATAAAAAAGAAAACTGAGACTTTTAAGGGAGAGGCCAGAGTTAAACATCAACAAATGTAAAGACATTACAGCAAACCTACTTTACAAAATGGTTATTGAAATTATTAAGCTTTCAAAATTGCCTTCCCTAATTTTAAATTCAAATTATTCACAGAACCCTGTTTACTAGCTTGCAGTGAATAGTTTTTATTATTTCTTTTCAATGTATATTTGCAGGCAAAATAAATGTTCCGCATTACAGGTGTTTTAACAACCACAAACCATGTCAGACATCACGTTTCGTTGTCAGTACACACACTGACTACAACTACATTATGACCACTAAGGGTGCACAATATAACATGAATATATTGTTAATAATCATATTTTCTAAGTTATGAATTTTCATTTTCCATGCTATTGTAATATTTAGCCAGTTGGTCAGTCTCACAGCAGCAGATGTTCAAATTGGACACAAACAACATTACCCAAAATGCTCAAGATCACAGAGTGATGGAAGCACAATTGAGAAAGAGAGAAAACAAGCATATATTGCAAGTGCCATTGTGATGTTAACCAATAATATCACTACCACAAGGTTTTCTAATATCATGCAGCCCGAATGACCGCCCAATTAACGTAAAGCTTTGTGTCGTTGATGTCTCAAGTTATTTAGGCGTGAAGATAGTCCCTTTGAATTTTGTTGTGTTTTTTTGTTTTCAGTTCTTCAAAACAGTGGATGTTACTGCTGATAAAATCTGTCTAACACTTGGTAGCCGAAAAAGAGTGTACGCAAGAAGTTGATGCCGATGGTGGCGATGGTGGTTTGATCCCCGCTTCACCCGCCTCTGTCGTTGTGCCCTCGGGAAAGACACTTCACCCACCTTGCCTGCTAGTGGGCCGCCTGGTGCATGGCAGCCTCGTTTCTGTTAGACGGCCCAGGGCAGCTGTGGCTACTATCCAGTAGCTTTCCACCATCAGCGTGTGACAGTGTGCATGAACGGGTGAATGACTGTAGTTTGAAGCGCTTTGGGGTCCTCTGGACTTGATGAAGCGCTACACAAGTACAAAACTAAAGTATATTTCTAACATAACTAACTACAAAGTTTTACCTTAAAGTTATTTTGATCAGTTTTCAGAAGTGTATGCAACATTTTGAAGCAATTATTCAGTTTTGCTTATAGTCAAGTGTGCATGCGCTTGTAAAAATCAATATCCTTTTAGTTTCTACTTTCTACGTTGTTGCTTGTTCTTCTTGTTTGACGAGCACCACTCATAATGCCTGCAGACCGTACTGGAAATGGGAATGAGAACAACTGTCTGAAACAACAAAACACGCCCTCTAGAAAAAGCGCGCTTCTGTAGTGAGACAATGTATGTGAGGACAAATATGGTGGGTATAAACTAGATCCAAGGCACAATTGTTATCACAACATCAAATATCAAAATTGCGAAAGAATTTTTGGACGTAAGTTTGATGGGCAAAATTATTCCAAGTGTCACGCAGCAACATCTTGTCCATATAAAATTAGCTGGTCGGAAGAATTGTTACTGTTAAGAATCTGAAACTTACAGAGAATAGTGGGAGCAATGGGATGATGAAAAACGAAAAGTGAGAGGAATGTAGACTAATTTCAACTGATGCCATAATTGCAATATTCAAATGAACAAAATTAGTCACTAAATGTAACTATGAGCTAGGCAAGAACTTAAAATTAGCCTAAGATAAACCCAGAGTTCACCGGCTCCCACAGAGGGTTCTTTCAGCAAGATAACTAATACAACAGTTGACCAAAAAACAAAATCCTGTAGATAGAAAGCAATACACAGCAGCAAAAAAAATGTATGTTAAAAAATGTATTCTAGCACTTAACCATAATGTTTATAGTGTCATTTTTATGAAACTATAGACATGTGAAGAAAACTCCCAAAACTCCAGTGAGACATACTATGTTCTATCCCAAGGTACACTCCTGGCACACTCCCTCTTAAGAAAAATATTACAAAGCATCAGTGTTCCACAGCTGCAGCCTAATAGCATTCAAGCCACGTTCATTGCTGAATCCCATTTCACCCCATCCTCATCAGTCTAGGCCTAACTTATACTGTGTGTTCTCTTTAGGGCATTCCAGCTGTTTCAGAGGCGTAGAAGAAGCCCTGCTTTCAGTCCACTAAAATTTTATAGTTTTAATAATAACCATAAAACAGAAATAAGGTACCACTTAGGTGAATATTTTCTTCATTAAATTACTACTGCTAGCCAAACTACATAATTCTGTACTTTGAGTTCTTTACAGTAATGTTTTGGCATCACTGTTAATTATTAACATAACAAATACCAGATTTCATATTTAAAAATGTTATTGTCACAGTAATGATTAGACTAACGTATGCCAATTTTAATAAGCAGAGAACGATTAAAACAAAACAAACAAACAAAAAAAACAATGTTGTTCTTACCTATACGTTTTTGTCATTACAACAAATACAACAACCAACGAATGGTGACATCTAGTGCTGGCTTGATAACTGTTGATATGTCACATAGGCACATACTGAAGAACGCATCTGTTGTACAAGGAATGCACCATAAATAAAGTGCTAAAGAAGGTAGGGTAGAGGTAAGCCTGGGTGTAGTAGTATGGTAAAATTCAGCCTTGGTTTTTCTGAAGGCATAGTCACTCCTTGTGATGTGCTGTAGATAGTTAAAAAAGTGAGGCTAGATAAAGCAAAATAAAATTTGTATAAACTGCAACTCCCAATTCACAGCTATTCCAATTGTTGAATTACCGTCTTCGTATGTCATTTAATTCTGAATCGACCTGGTAATGACCCACTCATCTAAATCAGGTGATTGAAGCAGAAAAACAACTTTAAACATGCAGAGCACTCTTTCCCGAGGACCAGAGTTCAAGACCAGAGCCCAAGACAAATCAATGTGATGTTAAATTCTCATTACATCCCCATTCTTTAAAAAACATTACTCGTTCTATTGCAATAAAACTACTTGTCTACCCTGTTTTATACCAACTCTATCTGAGTCTAAAGAGTGTCTAAAGGGTTTAACCTTGTTGAGAAGACACTGGCAACACAGTATAATGATTATTGTGGCACTCAAATGTATTTGTGACAGAACACTATTCTATTTTGATTTATTTCTTCTTTTTATTAATTCTTTGGTTTCAAAGGATACCTGCAATGACATAAAATGCAATAAACATTGCCATTTTGTATATGCAGAAATAACTTATTTCGATCTGCATTTTACTTGGGCTATGATTACTTTGAATAATCAAAATTTAAACATGTCTGCTAGCAGTCTTAAGAGAAGACTTCTTCAATAGAAGACAGTGGAAAGCAGTAGAAAATGTCCAGTTGAATGTTGGCAAAAACACAATTTAAAAATCAGAAAGCACCATATGACATGTACATCAATTGCTCATAATTAGAAACAATCCTGTGTTTAAGACCACAGAAATTTAGCATGGTGGGATGCTGACTGTTATAGCTAAATCCATTATGAAACAAGCTTAGAAAGTCGTTTGAAGGAGCTCATAACTCTAGTATGTGAGTTAAAGAAATTTCAAAAAGAATTTACTATCAGCTACTCCACGATACAGGAGTAGCTGTATCGTGGAAAGATACTTTCCTGAAGTATCTTTCCTTTACTTCAGGAAAGATACTGAAATAAAGGACATTAAGCTTTAACTTTAAGCAAAGTACTTAAAAAGACATACCTTCATTTAACACATTACATGTTACCAATTAACTAAAATATTGTTAATTAGGTAATATTTTTAATTTTTAATAATTTTTTCTTGCTCATGTCAAGAAGAAATATTGTTATCCTAACAATATTTAACTAAAATAATGTAAAAAAAAAAATTTCTTGCCCATATCATCCATCACTATATTAACATCTATATAATCTTCTGCCGTCCTGTATGTAACTTTACAGCTGCTATGCTCCTCTTTGTTTCTCCAGCCCGGAGGTTGCAGAACCCTTTGCATAGTTTTAGAAAAATAGTAAAGCACAGCAAAATAATTACAAGAGCAAAACAAGATACACTCAAAACTGGATTTTTTTGTTTTTAATTAAAGCAGAGCATTTTCCAAAATTTAATAGAAGGGATGTATCTAAAACTGTTGCTCAAACAGTGTTGGCTTTAAAGTAGATAAAGTAAAATGAAGTGCTAGCCCATTTTTATAATTTCTGTCATGTTTATTCAGACAATGCATATTTTAATATATATATTTATAAGGAGCATCTAAATTGTACTTCACATAAGTGAAAATAATTCTTATAATGGGCAGGCAGATCAGCAATAGAAACAAATTCAAATTCTACAAATATTTCATTTGTTAATATCATTAAAACAGAGTAAATTTATTCAAGATTAAAGAATATATATAAAAAATAAAAACCAGGAAACCTAAAAGAGAAATGCAGCTATTTATTTTAAGAGAATGGAAATGAATGTTTTAAAAGAGCACAATAGAGTACTGGGCAAAAGGAGTAAGGAAGGTTAATATTCCTCAATTCACACTGCTTTGCAGCAGGAACTACTGACTAGCTCCTTTCACCTCTACTGACCAAGAACAAAAGTATCATTCAGATGAAATGGACTGAGGGCACCAATGTTGAAGCCAGCTAGTTCCACCAGTTGAGTGCAAGACCGCCAACACCACCCCTTGTTTTTCCCCATGTCTTACCATTCAATGGAAAACCCAACCAAAACTGAAAAGTAAAGGACAGCAAAACCTTATATCTTAAACTGGACAAGAATTTGTGCAATCATTAGATAAACAACATCCATTTGCCAAGAGTTAGAAAATGGCAAGCTACATACTTTCAAATAGATTGTTTGCTTTATTACTGGCTAAGCAGCTCTCCCTCATCTGCTTTTCTGTGACAGGCCTGTTGCCACTACTTAAGCCAAACCTCAGTCCCAAAGTGAGCTGCAGGTAAGATTTTATGCCAATACTGTCAAAAGATTTATTGCAGAAATGTGTGGTCTTCCATGAGCAGGTTTTTCCTACAAATCAAGAAGGAATTTACAGCCCAATAATCTATTACACAATCTTGTGACTGAATGAGTTTCTTGCATACTGGGTACTAAGGTCTCAATTTAGGAAGTATTTTTATTGAAGTCACAACCAATCCAGTAAAACAAATTGGCTTAATTTTCTAGCAGATTTTCACCTTTTCAGTGTCACAACTATGTAGAATGCATTGATTTGAAATGCATTCAACAAATTCCAAGTACTGTAAAAACAGAGCACTTCTACATGAGGTCTTTCTTTAAGACATCAGCATATCGCTGCGGGTGCATTAGCCCAGAGAGAGGGAGCATTTGCAGCTGCAATATGTCACACTAATCCATCATGATCCCTAACCCCACCGCTCTACACACAAAAGGCCGAGGGAGAGGGAGAGGACAACTAAAGTTCACCAGACCAGGAGAACAAATGAGCAGAAGACAGAGAGAGGGACAAACAACCTTTTGCATACTTTAAAACGCAAAGGTGAACCTATTACGAAATTCCGTATTTAAACCTGCCAAAGTGTATTAGGATCTCAGAATTAAGTATCGAAAGAAAAAAGAAAAAAAGTTGAAAACATGTTTTTTAAAAGAAAATATAGCATAAAACATTAAAAAAAGGAGTATGTTAAGATAAAATTTTCATCTTGTGAGTTTATTACTTTTTGTTGTAATTGAGGCATCAGAGTAATATAGAGTATGATTCATTTTTAGGTTCTAAAAAGTCTAACCAATCTATGATAAAGCTAATACTCAGCATTTTGTCCTATTTGTAGGCCTTGTGTGACGCATTTTCATATCTGTTGTTGACTTCAAGTGACACACATTAGTTTTCGTCCATTCAGTCCTACACTAATAGGCTTAAAATGTATAAACTTTTTCTGTAATTAAAATATTTGCTACTGCCGTAACCAAGTCACACACTAAGCTAAACAGTCGCCTAACTAAAGTCATAATTTCTTTTATTTGTCTTTTGCGTAAGCTCATGGAGGAGCGGTTGGTTTGGTTTGTGATTAACCTAGAGATTGTGAAACAAACTGTTACTCTACAGGGCAATCATCAACTGAATCAGCAACACTCTATAAAAACCTAACCTACCTGGTATCCATTTGCTTTAGTTTCTATGAAACTTAGTCACTTGTTTTAAGGTGGCTGTAACACTCAAACTTTGCCAGGGAATGTCTCCACCCCAAGTTGCCTCCTTTATTTTATGTGTCTAAAACATAAACATAAATTAACTTGGAACAAGTCCATGCTACCCAAAAGCCCAACAAAACACACACAGATTTATCTATGTGACCTTAACTGCTGTCAACATAGCTCACATAACATTGACTAGTTATTTATTTTTTTTTACCTAGAACCAATTAGCAAATCGTTTCATTTTGTTGTTTGCTTTTGTGTTAAATTAAAATCTTCCATTTAGTGGGCATTAATATATTTTCCAAGGCAACCCGTTAAAATATATTCATTAACAAACTCCACTGACTTACATCTGAGTAGTTCAGTTTGTAATATAACATGCTGAGACAGCTAATATGCTGAAATACCAGATGTTAATCCTGATGTTGTGATGGTGTCCACAAATTTATGGTTTGTGGAATTTATAAACATGGATCAATGTGTTACTTAAATCACAAAGGGCATACAAAAACTCTAGGTTAGGAAAGATTTGCAATGTAGCAAAGAATGCTGCAAATGATTCATTACTTGATATTTAGCAAAGGTTTGAGGATTTGCTGCTTTACTAGACTACACAGAGATTATACACTTACTGTGGTACACTTTAAACAGTACACTAGATTAACTAATCATAATCAGCTTGATTTTGACAACTAAATTACGTTGAGTAATGTAATTGTGTTGCGAAGCAATACAAAGATTGCTCTGGTATGTAGAATATTGTCCTTTCCTACTTATCAGTTAAAAGTACAAATCTTAAACAGAGTGAAAAGAAAACAGAGATTAAAAATGTGTTGAAAATGACAAGATTGAAAATCTTCAAGCAACAAGGTATAAAATCAACTCTACTCAACTACTGAATTACATAAAGAGAAGAAAAAGCTTACGTTTCACAGCCTCATTTAATAGCATCTTGTACAATAAATGTGTGTGAAAAACTTCCTGAGTTACCTTTTCAAGAGTAGAGATGAACTAATCCAACAGCCACTGATTGAATTCAACGTAATTATCAATTACACTCAATTCATTCTTCAACAGTGGTACTTTTTTGGACTGTAAAATCATTAACAAAAAGCAGATTATTAAATTCAGATAAAGGTCAATCTTGTAAACAGTTTTATTAAATCAATGGTACCTTTATCAAAGGATATGAAGCTCGTTTTCACATTTTCTGGTGACTGTTACTTAAATTTAACAGTCAAACTAAATAAATTTTTGAACAAACATGTTTGTATAATATGAATCAATCTGGTTTTTAATGGCCAGCACCAATTTTTAGTGTCATTTGAGATTTGGCCTGATAAATGACCCATATAGATATTTTCTGCAAGGGGAAAAAAATGAAGCAGGTTCTTTAGTAGAGCCAGTATCTTTAAATCCAGCAGAAAATGAAGGAATTGCGAGACCATTTTCCTTTACTCATCAAAGCATGTCCTGCAACTTCAAATTTTTTTTAATTGAACTCAAAAAGTGCAAGCTGTTACTTGATGCCTGTACAGACCAATTATTTAGATTGATTGGATTGTGGTTACAATGTTCCAGTAATAAGCCAATCAATTGAAAATTTGTTCATTTTGAACTCTGTTCAAGGAACTGGTCCATCTAGTTTGTGTGTAATTGCAATTTACCAAAGTCAAAATAGGTCAGACCAGACAGACAACCAGATATAATTATTGGCCAATAAAAAGCCTGATTGGTGCAGCTCTATTCAAAACAAAAGTCTCTTGCATCATGCCCAGTTTTGCTGCTGTCTCTCTCTTTTTAACCATATTCTATTGCAAAATTATAAAATACAGCACTGTTAGGGCATCGACTTCCAGCAACAGCAGAAAGAAGAAAAGTTAGCACAGTGATGTCTAACACCATGTTTTACTTATCTTGTCAGAACAAAAACTCCAATTGAAAAAAAAAAAGAGAGTAACACAAACGTGGTTTCGGTTATGGGATTCTCATTATGGACGCTGATTAGTACTTACAGGTAGTAGGTGAAAGTGCTGAGCCCAGTTGGGACGGTGGTCAGTCCTCTCCCCGAGCAGTCTGCTCCCCCATCTTCATCGCAGCTGCATGAGGGCGAACATACGGCCGTTGACTGCCCTTGACCGGAGGCGCTTGGACGAACGAAGCACCACAAACATACCCAAAACAAATCCACACGCATGTTTTTGTTTTTCCCCTTTCCCGGTCGGTTCAGGTGGAAGCGGTGGGGAAGAAGAAGGGGGCCTTTGTTTGCGGTTTATTATACCCCGGACGTCGACTTCTCATGTGTTCGGGTCGGTTGAGGCATGAAGAAGGGATGAAGCCCAACCGTCGCTTTTAAAAAAAACAAAAAAAAAAAAAACAATCTTAACGTTCCCGAAACAAACGCATACTCACAAGTCCGACCAAAAACGTGAACATGAGCGCATAGCTAGCTTGAAAGCCTCACACAGTCATCGAGGACAAGCACGTTACCTTACTGTGAAACATTTCCCAGCCCAGTTTATGTCGTATTAGTCCATAAAGTAGCTCTGTTGGCGACAGAAGCGGCAGCCTACCTTGCGTTTTTTTTTTTCGTTTTCGCTGTCCCATTAAATAGCGAACATAACTATGCGCAATACATAGTAATGTGTCGCTGAAAGCATGACCCTACACAAGCTTGAAACGCACAATACGATATTTTGCGTCCTGGTTTGTTTCCTTGCAGGAGAGCACCGTCAGTTTTCAGCCATTCCTCACGTTTCCCCCCCCCTCTCTTCTCCTCTCCTGACATCAACAGCGTGTTGTGCAGCTCGACAGGCACCCTACCGGACAACCTGCAGCAGCAGCAGCACTGGGGCCCCTGACCTGCGCAGCTCGGAAACCTGCGCTGCAGCGTTAGACTGCCAACCAGAGCACACTCCCCGACCACAAGTATCAACACAGTCAGGTAAAACATCTCTGCAGGGCCATTATGACTGCTTATGGGTGTCTCTGCATGTAAGGAAGGGCATGGATCGCTTGTATTTACCTCTTGAGTTCTACGTGTCACATTTCAGAACTAGTACCACACTCAAGGAGACACTCGATTCACATCCACATCATAAATGAATTTTAGAGTTTTAAAGTGATTCACTAATTTTGATTCTGTGTAAATCTAAAACTTAACAACTTTGCCTATTCTTTTTGTAAAGCTTATGCTTTATTATTGTGGTTTCTTTGACGATTGAGGTTAGTTGTCAAGTCGTTTACACATTGATTTGCTCTAAGTACCGTACTTAATGAAAAAAAAGTATTTATTTTCTATATTCAATCAGTTTTGTAGGTTTATATGCAGAATTTACTCTTAAGATGTAAATCCTTAAAATAACAATAAACTACAGACACTTGATGACCTACTGACTGTAATTTTCTAACTGGTGGCAAAATAAACTCGGATCCTCTTAAACCTTATTTCTCTGGCTGTGTAATTGACTTTTCAACACATTTCTGCCTTTAGTGAATGGCATGATATCTTGTCTTATTGTGGAGCAGCTAGAAACTCGACTTCTGTGTCAGCTCATACTTGTCTTTCCAATATGTTACTTCTAGTAAGCATAATTGTAGCCAATACCTATGTGGGACTTTGCTGCTGTAGGCTATACGTTTAAAGATTTAACATATTGTTAATTCAGAGTTGGTGTTTGCATATTTGAACTATTATTTGAGCCCATTCTCTATCTCTAACATCAGAGGTCAGTAATTGTCTACACAAGTACTCCTCTTTTGGAAATCTCTGTAAATCTGAGAGATGGTTATGCTTGAAAAACGCCAGTAGACAGACCAGCCCACCTGCACCAACAGCCATGCCACGGTAAAATTGAACAGGTGTACCTATTAAAGTGGCCTGTGGGAGTACATTACGCTACAGTTCTAGTTTTCTCAGATTTTCACTGTGTAAAATCCCAGTCAGTTCTCTACCAGGTAATACAATGCAACTCATGCAATTAAATACACTACACTGTTTGTCTATTCTTGGCTCCTTTTAATGGATCGTAAGTATATGGTTTCACAAAGTGGAGAACTCCCTGTACTTGCAGGTACTCACACTGTGCTTTAACACCAGTGCTTTTCTTCACTAATCTGATGTGATGGATAATTGACTGGGTGGAGACCTTACAAAAGGAGCTTCATGATGCACAGAGTTCAGTGGAGATTACATTAAGTACGCTTGGGTAAGTCAGTGCTCTGTATGTGCCACATCCCAGGGAATGTTTGGAAAATAATTAAATACCAAGAAATTAACTCACTGCAGCACATGTAAAATAATAGTGCTAAAGAGCAAAATGTGTACAAAGGTGTTTTTAGCAGAAATGCCTCAAAAACAAGTCCACAAAGGGTTAACTAGTGCCAAGAATGCAGAGGCTAATGACTCCTGCCTCCAGTGGGTTACACATTGTTGTTTTTAGGATTACCTTTTACATTGTTGTCTGTTTAACCCAACCCACAGTGCACAGAAGAGCACAGCACTGAAGGTTTAATTACCTTAAAAGTAAACAAAAAAAAGTGAACAGCTCCTCAGTCAGGTTAAAGGTTTCCTAGATGTGGTACTTTGTTTTCTCTGTGTGTATTTTTGAAAATCAAATTGTTTTCCTTGCACATCTGGAAAAGATGTAATCATTTTATCATGAGATTTCCTTATTCAATTTCTTTGATAAATGGTACAACATTAGGAGTTGTTCAATTTATCATCCTAAAAAAATTTAAGTATAAGATTTTCTGGCTGATTTAAAAGTTTAAAAGAAAGCAGAGGATTCTTTAAAAGAAAAAAAAGAAGGTATGGTTTTAGATTATCTTAGTTACTTAGACATGAGGAGGGCCAGGAGGCATTTCATCCTGAAGTCTTGCTGATACTGTGAACTTGACCGAAAATCATAAACTAAGAATTACTAACTTGGTCAAAAAGTGCTGTTCTGGTTCTGAATCAATCAAAACACAGAACTTGAACTATTACAATAATGTATGAAATGCAGTTTCACATTTATGCCTATAAGATTCAATTTTTCTTTCTTCAGTGTTTCGATTTTTTTCTGATGACAAGTTCATTCATAAATCTTCAGAGATCATTTTCATTTGCTCTCTGTCGGAGAGTTGGGTTACTTTTGAGTAAAGTTTATTGCCAGGAGTTAGAACATCCTCTTACTCTAACAGTCTAATTTGCATAAAATGTGCACATTCAAACAAGTGTTACTTGTATTATGTTTTTTCCAGTTTTTGACACCTACATCATTACGACTTTTTTTGTCTTTAACCATAAAGTTCTGAACATAACAGTAAGGGTTACTCCTGTTTCCAGACACCCAAAGATGCTTTGTCACATGTTTTGTAGGTGACATACTTGACCATTTCTTCTGCAGTGTGCCTTAGATTGTTATCATACTGAAATATTCCTCTCCTGCTATGGAGACTGGCAGGTATCTCATCAGCCAGCGTTTTGGTTTATCCACAGGAATTCATGTTGTTATCTGCACGTTCAACCTCCTCAACACCTTCTACCCCCATCCAGCTGCGTATCATCACTCTTGCAACTCTGTGATAAACCGTTACAATCATGCATTCACTCTGATCTTTGTCAGTTGCATGCCAAACATGCTGTGTCCCATCTGAGACTATAAAAATGTTAAAGACAGTTGTGTTTTAACTGATTTTCAAGCCATAATCTCTTATCTTTGTCCATCCTTGTAAAGATTCACAATCAAATTTGTGCTTATTCTGTTCCACGAAAAGCAGTCTAGCAGGCATGCTGAGACCAGAGGTTGAAAGCTTTTAAAACCCTGGAGATTCACCAATAATTACTGGAACTCACCTTTCTTTGACTTTTGACATATATATATTTTTTTTTACTAAAAAATATCTAAGTTGAAGCTATCAATACTTACTATATTAATAATATCCCACATTACATTTATTCAATAAAGATTGAAATATGCAAATTAAATTGTAATGCATAGAGATGCTGACTTTATCTGAAGATGTATGTTACTTTCGGGGTGCAAATCTTCACTTTGTAAGCATTCTGCTGTAGCCCATCATTTCTTTTTTTTTTCCTCCAAAAATATACCTGTATCTTTAGGAATGAGGTAACCAGTGGTGCATAGGGTAAAGGGCAGTCAGTTGAATTAAGCACAAGGTGCACAGGGTGTGGTGTCTATCGTTGGTATTTATTTAGCTGACGGCAATTGCCACACCTGTTGCACATAGTGTTAGATTACCACAAATGTGTTATCAGTGAGATTGTTTGCAGTATAGCATCAGTTATGGCCTGTCAAATCAGC